>VMDR010001106.1:0-146484 GCA_007922815.1 Macrotus californicus
GGTGAAGAGGTGAGGGGATTAAGAAGTACAAATAAGTAGTTATAGAATAGCCATGGGGATGTAAAGTACAGCATAAGAAATGGGGTAGCCAAAGAACTTACACACATGACCCATGGACATGAACGATGGTAGGGGGATTGCCTGAGGGAGAAAAATCAGGACAACTAATAATAGCAATAATAGCATAATCAGTAAGACATAACTGAAAAAAAACACCAAGGTTGCTGAACCAAGAGCCCACATCGCCAGTAACAACACCATACTTAGTGACCATACTTAGTGATCATATAGTCAATTTTTTCTGCCACTTTTGTCTTTTTTTTTGACATTATGTTTTCATGATTATTAGTAACATCCCCTTTACTCTTCCTCCTGTTGTTTGTTAAATTAGAAACAGCTCAAATGGAAACTCTCATAGAAGATAAACCATCCTACCTCTGTGATGGTTTTAGGAGTCCCTTGCTACTTTTTTAAATGTAGCAATATTTTAAAATAAAAAATAACAGGAGGCATTTGCAATATACATTCTTTTCTCTCTTTAATCTGGTTCAAAGAAAATGGCATCTATCCATTCTTTCGCTGAGATACTCTTTCCCTTAAGTAAGATTGTTAAGAGCATTGGTTATTCTAGCAGTGATTTAATATATTCAATTGTTGAATATGCTGTTTTGGGTCCCAAGAGTAGCTGGTTACTCTCTCTTTTTCTTCACACAAACACATATATAATATCTAAGTGTATAATCATGCAATGCAGCCTGATTTCGAATATGTAAATGTGCAAGTACTTAAAATATTAGTCTCTTGAATGTTTTAAAGATTCAAGTAGCATAAATCGTGGAAGTTATTTCATTGAGAACACGAGAATTGTGTAATCATTTTAATGGAATACTGGCATTTAATATGAATATATATAATAAGGAGCTCAGAGTTTATCGCATTGGTGGGCAGTATAAGGAGATGATTGAGAGCCTTTTATTTCAGTTATACATGTATGTGTACATGTTTATGACACCTGGGCCACCATTTGAAGTGTATACCTTATTATGGGTTGCAGTCAAAAACAAGTTTGAAAGGCAAAGACTTAAACAAAAACAAAACCAGCCTCCAGAGCCTTTTCCACTTGTGTCTCTGCCCACCTTGTAGTGGGTTGCCCCCTGGGGCACAGACGAGTGTGAGAAAAAGAGAGAAGATGGTCCAGGACGAAATGCATCTGCTGATGGCTGATAGGACTGTGATTGTGCCGAAGTGTTTGTCATCCAGTCTGAGATGCAGAGGGCTTAACCAAGAGTTATATGAAAGGAATTGCCTGCCATGAGTCATGGAATTAACTTCTAATTGGAAAGCTTTCAAAAGCAAGTTTCTCTATGCGTGTCAAATGCAGTCAGTAACATGAAATGGGGACTGACTTTTTGAAACCTTTCTTAGCAGAAACGTGGGTGAGAGTGGAGGGGAAAGTGCTCTGCCAGGAAAGAGCCAAGCTCTGGGCTCTGCAGGGGAACAGTCCTCGCTTTTTTAACCTTCAGAATGAAGGCTTTATTTATACCGATGACTTTTTGTGCTGCATTTAAATACAGTTCCGAGAAGACAACATGGCACACAATGGTGTTAATTAACTCCTGGAGCTTCATTTGCTGGTGATTACATTTCTAACCTTGCCATTTAAAACCTCATTGAAATTAAGAAGTAGGTTTGACAAGGCATCAAATCTGCCCGCCAGGCAAAGCTAGAGACTGCCCTATTCTGTGTTTACTTCCTTTGGGAGATTAGCATTTGTAAGTGAATTTGGAATTTCAGAATCTATCAAATATGGTTTAATTTTTTTAACAATTTAGTTGTGGTAAAATGCAAATAACCTAAAATTTACCTTCTTAGCCATTTTTAAGCATACAGTGCAGTGGTGTCGAGCACATCCACGTTGTTGTGCCACCATCTCCAGAATCACATGCGGGTTTAAAGCCAGAAGAGTATGAGAGCTTTATTGTAAGTATGCTTTTACCCTAGGATTTTAACAATATTTTAGTGTTCCAAGTTTTTCCATTATTCAACAAGTATCGTCTCATTCTTGACCTTGAAATATGTATCAGGAACCGAAGGATTCTTGGTTACTTGCTCACTGCTGTCCCCTTCTCTCTTGAAGGTTCTTGGTCAAGTCAGTACCTCCTGTAACTACTTTCAAGGGAGTCTCAGCCTTTGTTCCAAGTGACACACATATTATCAAACTCAAACCAGTGCAGGAATGTCAAGGTCCTGTGGGCCCCATGCCCCAGAATGGGATGTATCTCTTAGACAAAAATGAGAGGGTTTCAATCTAGTGTTCTTTTGCAAAGATTTTGGTCTAATTCAGTTTTACGTTCTATCTGTGAGTTTTAAAATAGTTTTCAGTCTTGATTCAAAACTGCTTTAAAAACAACTGTCTTGGCAATTTAATCTTAACTCTCATTGAAAGATCTGTGTGGAAAAGTAGTTGCTTGAATATATACTTAAAGGCTCTTTAAAACCCCCTTTCCTTCCATGGGTTGAGAACTTCATCCCTACTTGCATGTTCTGAGTACGGAAAACATTCTCCTGTGTGGAACTGGAGAGCTGTCACTCAGGATTCAGGAAGGAAAATAATGGTCAATGCAGACCACAAAGCTGGGATCAAAACATAAATTCTTGCTTATGTCTCTGATGAAGCCAATGACCTGTTGATGAGGACCATGAGTGATAAAAACATGGATGTGCAGCTTGCATATCCAAGAGTGGTGAATGCAGTGCCTGCACTCTGGGGCAGTGGACGGAGTTTAGATTTTGCTAGAAACTACATCGACCTTATGCCTTCATATCACCTATTAAATGTAGCTGTCACATAATCCATGTGACATCCATGATCCATGTATCTCTCTCATTCTTCCCTTGGAAACTGATCTCTGACCTGGCTGTGCAGACAATTAAATTCAACCACTGGGAACCCCCAAATTATTGATGTTTGACTTGGGGGTATTTACTTCCTAAATTATTCTCTTTAGATGCTGTTAGCTCTTGAGTATTCAGAGGTTTTAATGGCCAGAGAAAGTTATCCTAAATGCTTCAGCATTTTAACCCCTCCCCCACCCCCCAAAAAAAAAGACACTGAGCATTGATGCAGTTAGAATAAGAACTTTGGACAGAGCCCAATTTATATCCTGTGCATAGATTATAAAGGCGTTTTGAAATGGAAGGGCTGCCCCATCCCTTCTTGCTGCAGCTGTTCAACATTTCCCCACTGTAGTCCCTTCTTGTCTTCTCTCTCCCCTTTTCTCTCCCCTCCGTGCCTCCCCTCCGTGGTCCTGTTCCTGTGGGCCAGGCTGAGAGCCTCGCTGAACAGATTCCATTGAGCAGAAAGGAGGAAGGAGTAGAATCTTACCTGTTCTATCTTCTTGGCTTTTCACCTGCTTGGTTTGTCCTATTCTCCCCCACCCATAAATACACTCACATTAGAGCTCACTTAACTATGGATTTCTTTCTGACTGTCAGTGTGTTCTTTGTCCTTTGTGTTTGAGGAATCACCATTGTCATCTGTGTAACTCTGCCTCTCTTTTTAGGGTTGGAGGTGGAGAATAGTGGTATGAGTATAGGTTTTATCTTGCTTTTAAGGTAGTTTTTTTCTGGTTATAAAAGTACTATGTTTAATGTAGAAAAGTTGGGAGTTTGGAAACAAAAGTCTACCAGTAGCCGATCACACAGAGACCATTGCTATTAGCATTTTGGTATACCCATATATTTCTACTTCTCTTAGTTGACCTTGCACTGTCTCTTCTGTTTCACTTAACCCCCCCCCCACACACACACACACTTTCCACCCAAATATTCCCACATGTTACAAGTTCTAAATATTTGTAGTGGCTGCATAATATTTCATCATGTACCTGGACGAGGATGTGGGAGGGGAGTAGTGTGGATGGAGCTGGAGTGGGGGTGGGGGCGATAGAAGAAGCACATTGTTTTTAGATAAACAAGGATTGTAAAGCCCTTGTGAGTGGTAAAAATACTCTATAATTCACATACATTGTGTCAGTTAATTCCTCAGTCACCTACTTGTGGAATGTAGGTTATTTTATTAAGTATAGAGCTTTCATCTAGAAACAGATTATCAGTTAATGTTAACATACTTGAAAAGGGGCCTCCTAAAAAATTAGGGCTGTGATTTACTCTAGCTGAACTGAATAAAGTTAGAGAAGATGTTAAGTTGTTATCGAACTGCATTCAGATAGAAAGCAGAAAGAGTACAGTGGCGGGTGTTTAAAATGACTTTTGATTAAAGCAAAAGTTGAGGGAGTTCTAAAAATGGAACCTCACGTACCTCTCACAGTAATTATGCTTGAAGAGGAGGGGCGAACACACGAAACTTGAAGTTGCTCTGGGATCTGATTAAGCAGAATACCTGTCAGTTGGAATCTGAATGCGATTTTTCTCTGAGTTGGTGGAAATAGTAAAGAGAGGAGGCGAACTATGTCCAGAAGGTGTGGGCGATCACAGGCCGCTGTCTTCGGGGCATTGGTGGCTCTGGGGTTGGCTGCTTCCCCTTCTGTTCATCTTGGCTGTGGAGTGTCCTGCCTTTGGGGCCAAGGCTGGTCTCTGCTTGGCCTCCCCAACCAAAAAGAAGGCGCCATCACATCTAAACTTGATTAACGTATGTACTCAAAGGGCGTTGGTAAACGGGCCAGCAGAGAAGGTTTGGAGGGGTGAGCGCGGTACTTTGTGATTGCTGGGTGGAGGTGCGTATGCCCTGGGATAAGCTTTTTTTTTTTAATTTCTTGATTTTTATTGACAAATATCTACTATAGAAGCACTGAACAGCAACAAAATCCGTTAATGGGGAGAAATCACTGGAGAGTCAGCAGAACATAGCGGTTAAAAACATGGCATCTGGCCTGGCAGGGTGGCTCAGTTGGTTGGAGAGCCATCCCGAACACCAGAAAGGTTGCAGGTGTGATTCTGGGTCAGGGCACAAGCCTAGGTGGGGGTTCTATCCTGGGTTGGGGTGCACGTGGGAGGTAAATGGTCAATGTTTTTCTGTCACATCCATGTGTTTTTCTCTCTAAAATCAATAAACATGTTCTCGAGTGAAGATATAAAAAAAATCATAAAAACAAAACACATGAACTCTGGAGCCAAATCATGTCTGTGCTTGCTACTGCTTACTAGCTGTGTGTCCTTAGGTAGTTTTCTCAACATCTCTGCCTCAGTTTCTCCCTTTGTAAAACTGTGATGATAATAGTACCTACCTCATTGAACTAAGGGGATTGAAGAAGTTAATAACCGAAAAGCATTTAAAACAAAGCCTAGCACATGGTAAGTGCTGTTTGTATTTGTAAAACTTAAAAAAAAATTTTTTTAAAACTAACTGGGTTACTTTTTCTGTGAGTCTTTCCAGTCCTTACCCATAGACATTTTTAGTTGTTATGGTAGATATATGTACATACAACTTTGTGTCCTTTTTCTTCCTTTAGGATGAGCTTTTAAATTCTTTGTTTTCTGTTAATGCCAGTAAATGTGCTTTGGGGTGGTAACAGATGTTTATAAAAATAGATGAGTAGATTTTTAAAATCCCTTGGTCAGACATGTATGAGAAACGCTAGATTAAACAGGCTTATTTACTGCAGGAATTCTTCAGTCCCTCTACCACGCTTGGGTGCATTTTTCATCCTTAAGGAAGGAGAACAGAATAAGCAATATCTCCAAAACTCATTGTGCCCATATGATCCTTTTTTAGGAGGTTCTCTGTAGTATCTTCAGGGGCTTTATATGCTTTAGAAACATTTGTGGCAGAAGCAGAATTTCATATCTGGATCGTATAGATGCATGCTTTTCAAACTTCACTGTGATGTGATTCACGTGGGGACCTTGTTCAGCCTCATCTGCGAATAGTGTGGGTCTGGGATGGAACCTGAAACCCTGTATTTCCCAGCAGTGCCCTGGTGGTGCCCCCCTACCGAGACTGCCGGAGACTGCCGCTCCAGAGACTCCCCTTGGCAGAAGAGTGTTGATCACTGTTACCTGCATCTGGTATTCGTTTGCTGTGATGGGGCCTGAGGAAGGGAGCATTTGCCAGGTGGCTTTAGTAGCATTCAGAGAGCCTCTATGGGAGGCCCCTGTTGGGCAGGGAGACCTGAGTAGCAGTTGCTGAAGCCTCCTCTGGCGGGAAAGGGGGATTTCCGGAGGGAAGCCAGAGATCCCCTTGAATTCCAGAACATCTGGACGCCGGGATGGCGACCGGCGGGGATGTGCTTTGTTTTTCATTCTGGCCGAAGGGATTGCTGTTTATGTTTGCTGAGACTGTAGCAGTGCCAGAGTAGAAGGGGGGCGAGGTTGGGCGGGAAACAATCTGAAGACGGCCTGTCTGTGATGATTTATTACAGCAAAGAAAGGCTGTCTAGACAGGTTAGAAGAAATAATTTGGTGGGAAGATTAGAAAGAAGGTGATTCAGTGGCGGTGGAGGGAAATCTAAATCTGTGTCAAGGCATCGGAAAGCATAAGCCTGCAGCTGAGGCATCTGCACAGCATGATTCTGATTAGGTCTGCCCGGTCTAGAGAGGGCGCCCGGGGAGGAAGTGACCCTGTTTTGAACCCTGCACTTCGTGGAATCTGGTTTCAACAAATGAAGAGAAGTGATAGTCAGGTGTCATCCCTGGAAACAGTAAAAGGAAGTACGAACAAGACGTGAGTGGAATTCTGATTCTGTAGCATTGCTGTTACAATGTATTAGGACAGGGGAAGGAACTGAAAGAATCTCGTGTGGCTATAAACTTAAGTAAGCTTGCAAAGGACCTCCGATTTTAAAAAGACAAGTACAGAGAGGAAGGAGAACATGTGAGTCCAGATAAATAAAGTTTCACAAGCCTGTGAGACTCAGGGGCCAGCTCACGGAGGGCTTGTGAAATAAGGGTACGCCAAGGAAGCAGACAATTTTTGGCATGATCAGAACAAAAGAAAACAAGGAAGGCCTCAGTCTCTTCCTTCTGGCAGATGGTAAGACTGACCAGTGAGATGACACTATTCTTATTTCCATCAAGAGAATGATGTTTCCAACTGGAGTTACACAAGATAGGCAGTGACAGAGTTCCCACCTGCTTTAACTGGCTTCAGGAGAGCTAGGAAAGCGACCCCCCATGATCCTGAAAGTCTGCACATGGGGTCACAGCACTGCTGCGAGGGTTATTAATGGTGGAGGGTCTACATCAAAATCCTGGGATGGCGAGTGTTGTGGACCTTGTGAGTTGACTAGGTGATATTGTAGGCTGCTGAGGTCAATAGAGCCTCTCAAATCCTAAAAGGAATTATTAACTAAAAGATTTTGGAGCACTAAGGAAGGTAAGGCAGTATAAATTGAGAATGAACACCAGGGTCCAGGTAAAACCTTTGTTTATATAACAATTGGCTGCACCTCAAATTTTAAACAGTGGTGCTGGCAGGTTGCTACCTTTGACAGAAGCCCATAGAGATCCTGTTCCCATTTGGGAACAGCCTGTGGTCCCAAGAACCTTATAAAAGCTGATTGGTTCTGACTGAGCTCGTCCAGACTCCCAGGTGTGGGATGTGGGACCGAACCCCCATGGGTGTGGGAGGTGAAGGAAAGAGCCCGTGTCCAAAAGAACCTTGATGTGAACCCCCTGGGAATGTTGCCAGTAGCACAGTTTTCTTTCCCCCAAATCCTGTTTTCTCTTGTGACCAGGAAGAGCCCTGGGTGAGGGGCAGAGAATCCTGTCCATGCTCCTCTGGCCTCGCCATCATAGTGACCCTGCAGGGTCCCAGGGATGTGGGTGAAAAAGATACAATCCTGTCCCTGGGAGAAACTTAACAATGTAGTGGAGGAGACCCACATTCATGTCCCAAATGATAGGTAAGTTTGCTGAGTGCTCAACCACAGTTAACGCTGGCTGAGCGCTTACAATACAGCAGGCACTGTTCTAAGCTCCTTTAAAAAAAGATTTTTAAGTCAGTGCTTCTGCAGATTCACAGGCCTCGCCCCAGACCTACTGAACCCCAGGCTTCTGGGGATGGGGCCCAGCAATGCATCTGAAGTTTGAGAACCACAGTTTTAAGTCATTTAATCCTTACAACAACCTTATGAGGAGATTTTATTTCTCCCATATACGGAGGTGGAAACAGAGGCACAGGGAAATTAAGCAAGTTGTCTAAGGACACATAGCTTCTGAGTGGTACAGATGGGCTTTGAATCTAATGACATAAATCAGAGCGTGGCTCTTAGCCACTGTACAGGGTGGTGCGCAGAGGAGGGGCTGTCAAGTCCAGAATGTAAAGAGTTAAAGAAAGTGTTAAAAAAGCTGGATTTCCCCAGACACTTAAAGAGAATTAACTGTGTGCAATGAGTCATGTTAGATACTCTGGACATTTATAAATGTGAGTTGACTGTATAGACCCTGTCTTTAAGGTTCCCACAGCCCTGGCCGGCGTACTCAGCTCGTTGGGTGTCCTCTTGCAAAGTGAGAGAGGTGACTGTTTCGATCCCTGGTCAGGGCGCTTGCAGAAGGCAGCCAGTCGCTGTTTCTCTCCCTGTCTTTTTCCCTCCCTTCCCCTCTCTCTGAAATAAAAAAAAAAAAAAAAAAAAAAAGATTCTTACAATGAATTAGGGGAAATCCAAATGTAAATAAGTATCTGGAGTCTAAAGTGCTTTGGATGTAGATAAAAGAGCAATTCTAACAGGAGATATTTGAGCATACGAATGTATTTTAACATGAGCTATCAGCAAACTTAAATGTATAAAAGGAGTAAGGCTTTTCAGGCAGGGAGGGTACTGTACAAGATTCAGACGTTTGAAACCGCGTGTTGTTGGACGGGCCAGTGCTTCTGCGCATTTGGCCCTTGGGTCAGTTTTGTGTCGTTCAGATTTGCCTCCGTTATGAAGTCCCTAGTTTAAAAGGATGAGTGAAACTCATTGCTTCTTCTTTGTTTTAATTTTGGGAGCCAAAAAAAAATTGTTTTGACCTATTTCTTGCTTTTAAGTAACATGTAAGTGAAGATGGAAATGTGCCTGAAGCAGTTTTGGAGGAAATAATCTTAAATTGTAGTAGGAGATAATTTGGTTCAAAATGAAAAACCATTCTCATCAATAACTGGTTCAGCACTGGAATACATTGCTAGGGAGATTATAGAGAGCCTCCTGCCCTATAAAATTTGATCATCTACACCAGGATTGGTGAACTTTTTCTGTAAAGGTTGAGGTAGTGAATATTTTTGGCAGGAAAACAGACTCTATGTAAAGAGATGGGCACAACTGGGTTCCAATAAAACCTTATGAACACCAGGCGGCAGGGGTTGGGCCTGCGGGCTGTGGCTTGCACATCCTGGATCTGGCTCCCACCTGACTACATTTAGACGAAGGCTGTGGAATGGGCCAGGTGACTTCAGGACGTCCTTTGTGGTGGTATATTTTCAAGGTTCTTTGTATGCCTTAGTTGGATAACTGAGAAATAAAAATCAGAAGTCATTTCATACATATGCCTTCTTCTAGAAGACTGTACATTATCACCTTCATTGTTTTGCAGCATTCAAAAATTTATGTAGATTTATTTCCAGGGTCAAAGAAGGAAAGAAAGATGGCTACCTCAGAGTGTATTTCTTCTGCTCATTTCTGACTTGCCAGGAGTGGAGGAAAGGAAAAGTGAACATTTGCTCTCTAGAAGACCCCAGTGACTTAACTGAAATGTTTTTCATTACAAGGAATTAACTGGTATTGAAGTGGATCTTTGCATTTTAAAACAAGCACATCAATTATTCAGGGTATAAAAATATACAGCAGATCCTTGAGTAAAGTTGTTTCGTTAGACCTCATTTTTGTTGTAATGCTGCTGACAAAAAGAAGTGAATCATGGTCCAGGGCCACTGTATGTGTGGACCTTGCGCGTTCCCCCATGTCTGTGTGGGTTTTCCCCGGTGCCCCGGTTTCCTTCCACCCCCCAAAGGTGTGCAAGTGAGGACAGCTGGCGTGTCTGACTTGCACCGGCCTGAGAGGTGTGGGTGTGAGTGGCCTTGTGGTGGAAGGGCACCCTGTCTGGGGTGGGTCTCACCTCGGGCCCTGAGCTGCCAGGACAGGCTCTGGCCACCCTGACCCTGACCTGGACTCCTCGGGATGGAAAAGCATTCTCTTATTTGTTCTTATCAATTTTTCTTAAATGTATGTCTAGCTCACAACGACTTTAATGTTTAACGTTACAAGTATTTGGGATCTTTATTTAGGAGTTTGGTAACGTTTTTGTGACCAGACTATACCATAGGAATTTAACTCTTTGTTTATATCAATTAGCCTATGGGAAAATCGGTTTTATTGTGTTTTTTTCTAATTAAAAAACTTTTCTTTTTCAATTACAGTTTGCATTCGATATCATTTTGTATTAGTTTCAGGAGCACAGCATAGTGGTTAGACAGTCGTGTACGTTCCAGGGTGGTCCCCCTGACATTGCCAGCATGCTGGCACCATACATAGTTATTACAGTGTTGTTGCCCATGGTCTCTATCCTGTACCTCACATCCCTGTGACCGCTCTGTAACTCCCAATTTGTACTTCTTAATCCCTTCACCTTTTTCACTCAGCCCCTCAACTTCCCGCCCCTCTGGGTATTCTCTGTAGCTATGAGTCTGGTTCTGTGTTGTTTGTTCATTTATATGTTCTTTAGATTCCACGTAAAAGCAAACTCATATGGATTATATTTCGTTTATCTTAAAGTCACAGTTTCCAAAAACCTATCGATAGCATCAAGGGAAGACTTACTGCACGCTCCATAGACATCGCTCCACACAGGACCACGCAAGACAGGGCTGAGAAGTGACAGGAATGGTGGTGGCAGTGGTGCGGCAGAGGTGGCAAAGGGTTTCATAGGTTTTGAGGTGGTAACACCCTGTTTCCCACATGGCCTGAGAGTCTGGGTCATTAGGCCATGGGGCACTGGAACAGTGGGCAGCCCTGTGACACACTGTGGAAGGCCCTAGATTCACAGAGGGTACGAGTGCCTCCGGGTTTACGAGGCTGGTTGAGGAGTGGTGATGTACACTTGCAGTGGAGCCTGGGGATGTTATATTTTAGTGGCAAATACAAGTGTCGGGGGGAAGAGAGAAGTCATGGGAGGCTCAGGGCGTGGGCAGCATTTACAGGAGTGGAAGGAGGAATGGGAATCAGAGATGCAGAGAGAAGTGCAGGGTCCCGGAGGTCACGGCAAGAGCTGGGGTGGGAATGCGCTTGGGTGAAGACCTAGAACACCGTCTGGGCGCACTCAGGAAGAGTGAACTGTGTTTGTGTTTAAATAACCATTTTACTTCTGCAAAACAAGGTGAGACGTGAAGATGTGTTAGGAAGATTATTCTGATTTGTAGAAGGTGCCGGAGGCCAGAGCGGGCAGGGAGCAAGGAGGGTCGTTCTGCCGTGCAGCCTAAGCTGGTATGCCGAGGGCCAGGCCGCTTCTAGCAGGAAGTAGATGCCACCTTTTGAAACAATATTGAATTGTTTTTGAGACTTTATTTGTGGGGAGGAAGGAGGCCATTACTCTTTTGTTTAACTTTTCATTTTGAAACGACTTGGGACTTAAAAAATGTACAGATAACACAAAGAGCGTTCCCTCACAATCACAGTGCACTTGGGAAGCCAGCGTTGACACTCAGTGTGCTCAGATGTGGAGCTCCTTCAGAGTCTGCCAGCTGTCCCACTCAGGTCCTTGTCCTCGTCCAGCACCACCAGTGCCTTTCTCTGTCAGTCTCCCTCGGTCTCTTTCAGGCCGAGGTGGTCCCTCAGTTGTTTTGTTTTTGGTTTCTTGGTGTTTGTGTGTGTGTGTCTCATAACCTTGACCATTTTTACAGAGTACAGTCTAGTTATATGGAAGGATGATCCTCAGTTTGGAGTTGTCTGACATTTTCTCGTGAAATTCAGATGTCCATTTTGACAAAAATACCATAAAAGTGTCTTTTATCAGTGTATCAGATCAGCAGGCAAATGAGCTCAACGTGTCTCATGATTAGTAATAATTTTTATCACATTGTAAAGGTGATGTTTACTAATTTCCACGGGGAAGTTACTATGTTTTCTCTGTGCCCATTCATCTTGTGGGGAGACACCATGTTTCTCATACTGTGTCTGTATCCTGTATCTCGTTATGATTTTCCACTAATTCTGGCATCCATTGATGGTTCTGTTTTTTTTTTTAAGATTTTTTAAAATTTATTTTTAGAGAGAGGGAAAGAGAAGGAGAGAGAGAGGGAGAGAGACATCAATGTGTGGTTATCTCTCATGTGCCCCCTACTGGGGACCGGGCCCACAACTCAGGCCTTTCCTGACTAGAAATTGAACTGGTGACTCTTTAGTTCACAGGCTGACACTCAACCCACTGAGCCACACCAGCCAGAGCCCACTGATGATTCTTGTGTGCATCATTAACACTGTGGTGTTTGCCTAATGGTGGTTTTCTGTTTGTTTGTTTTTTTTAAATTGTATTTAGTAATTAGAATTATTCTATAAGAAAGAGCTGCTTCTCCCCAAACATTTGCTTATTCAATTATTTGTGTCTGCATGTACTCATGGATATTTATTCTGTGAGTTTTAATGTAATACTTTAATTGTTTTGCTGCTCAGACAGTCCCAGACTTGGCTAGTGGGAGCTTCTTCATGGTGGCTCTTGTGGGAAGGGCTCATCCTGGAGTCCAGGTGTGCCTGGTGGGTTGGTGTCGATACAAGTCAGGAATTCAGTGAGCAGTAGAGATACGTAAGCTTGTTAATTTGACTCTTGATCCAAATCTTTAGTGACTTGCTTCCTAAATTTTAAAGGCTTTTCTGTGATTGCATTAACCAAGGAAGCCCACCTTGTTAGGCAAAACTGTTTTCTTATTTGTAAACACAGTGAGAAGAAAGGTGTTTTCCTAAGGATCGGATGACATCATCAAGTTGATGATGCTTTGGCATTTGTTTCTGCTGTTCCTGTTGTGTATAATATTTCCCAGAAACTGCTGGATCTTGCTGACTTATGTCCCTAGGCAGACAAGATTGTGAAATATTTACAAGTATTCCTAGAACCCACTTTGATTTTGTACTTTAGCTTTTAAGTGGGGCAAACGTGTTTATACTAGAAGAGAGTCCTTCAACAATGGGAAGTAAAAGTAAAGTTTAATGCCATGGATGCTGCTGGAAGGGTATGCCCTTTCAGAAGGAGCATAGGTGCTGTGCCGCTCTGCATACACGAAGGTATCTTGGCTTAGGGCTGTGTCTGGGCTGGGCCCTGTAGAAAACATGCCACGTGAACAGGTGCAAGGTGGGATTGACTGGAACACTGGCTCTTTGTTCTGCGCCAGCCAGACTTAGAAGCTCAGCTGCAGAGCCCTGTGCTGTGAGTCAGATGACTTCTCTCCTGTGTTAGGAACTCAGCCTGGGGTGTTACCGAGGCAATGTTTGCGGAGTGCTCCAAGCCTCATCACTGAAGTGCATGATGAGAGGTTCGAATTGCCGGTTTCAACCACTGATTTGGATAGTTTCTCTCAAACCTGGGTTAGAACTACCTGGGGAGACTGGCAAAACCCAGCAGGCTCTACTCCTAGAGGTTCTAATTCTGTGGGTCTGGGGTTGAGACTTAAACACCTGTTTGGCTTTTTGTTTGTTTGTTTTAGTTTCCCAGAAGGTTCTATTTCATAACCAGTGTTGAGAGCCACTGGATCTAGGAGCTGCTGCTTGTGACTTCTTCATACAGTTAGGGGCACTCCCGTGTCATTTTCCTGTCAAGTCACCACTTTCTAAGTTAGAAGGTACATATGTGGGGCAGTGACTAAAGATAGGCTTCAATTGCAAACTCAGGTGAATTTCTTGGCCTCTTTTAGTTCTGTCACCTGCAAAAAGGGGGTAATAATAGTACCTACTTCATAGTTTGTCAAGGACTAAGTGATATGTCGCATGTAAAATATTTAGCACAGCCTCTGCCACATACCTTCAGTTATGTATGATTTAATGACAGGCGCCATGTTCTAGGAGAGTGGTAGCTTTGGAGTCCGTCCCTTCTGTTTCAGTCCTGGCTCTGTAACTTTTCATCCCTGGGACCTTAAGTGAATTTCTTAATTTCTCTCACCCTCAGGCCTCTTGTCTGTGAAAATACCAATAGGTGAGTGCAAGTTACTAGTGTGGGAAAGTGCTTAAGACAAGGGAAGTGCTCAGTAAGCCTTTCTGCCACCTCCCCTTTCATTCCGTTTTCTTAGCACACCTGAGTGCCATAGAAACGTGATTTTAAGAACATTGTGGACTTTGATGTGGCCAGACTGTGTTGAGACGGTATTACAAATGGCCCTGTGGCTAGGACTGACTGGCTGCTGGGAGCACGTTCCTTGGGGAAATGGCTGTGGGAGTCATGGTCGAACCACCTGCCTTTCCAGTTCATCAGTTGGTTCATGTCTTCAGTTGGCATTGTCTCTGCTTAACTTGGGATGACTGTGTACGTCTTGAGCCATCACACTGGCTGGGATTTGCCCTTTCAGTCTTAATCAAGCTTTGGTTGACATGTAAGTGTATCCTGGGGCCTAACCAGGACCCAGAGTCTTAGTCTTAGCACTCTGCTGGACTGCCTGCCTCTAGATTACAGCCTCGATTGTTTTAGCCCATAATCTCTTCAGATAAGTGCCCTCTAGTTACTTATGGAGCTTTATGGCTCCCTAGGATTGTAAGAAAGCTAAGTATATTTTCTAGCACAACATCTTCATATGCTGCTTGATCACCTGGGATGGGAAAAGTGGCCAGAGGTGACAGAAAGTTGGGTCATGAACTGAATTCTCAAGTTATGCATAAGCTTGGTGGTTCTGGTCGGTTCCTATTTGTAGTGGAGCAGGTCATACTCCTTTGGTGATTGAAGTGATTCAGCCTTTCTCCATTTGGTTCTCTCTTCCCTTGGTAGCCCTAGTACTTTGACTCAACCCAGGGATAGTATTAAGACATGTCCTTTAAGGACCGATAAAAAAAAATGTGCCTTAAATCTATCACAGAGTCTATCGATATTTTCAGCAACTGGAATGACTTCCATGCTTGGTTCAGACCCAGACTCACAGATATTATAGTTTAACTTTAGTGGACACCTAACTTAAAAAAACCATGAAGATAATATATGCTAACCAATTATTCTTTTGAGTTATGCTGTTATTTTTTTCTGGAAGTTCATCTGTGAATATTAAAGGGTTGTAAATTTTTAATACATGTTTGAAATATGAGGCTTGCCTAGAATCATTTAGGGAATCCTTTTTCATGGTTTATTAAAATGGAGAGAAAAGGAAATAAATTTGAATTAAAATCTAATTTTATTTGTATTGTTAGCGGTCTTCCCTCCATGGTGTATGTATGTCTTTCATGAAAGAATCATTACATCTAACATAAGTAATTCTGGGAAATTGGGAATAAGGGGCAAGGAAGAAGAATCCTTACATTGTCTGGACATTGTGTTTCTGAGGTCTGAGGGCAAGAGCCATTTAAAACAGGCCACCCTGCATCAATTGGACCAGCCATCCAAGGTTATAGAGTACATTGGTAGGAAATTGAGATCAAGAAAGAGAATTCGTGGGTATAAAGCGTTCTTTAGATCCATGTCTTGTGGTAAGTGAGTGCCTAAGTCGGGGATGAGCCAATATCATGTTCATATGTATGTTTGTGGAGGCTCCCGCGGTGCCTGGCTAGGAGCTCAGTAGGGGCTTCATAAGTAGTTTTGAAATGAATGGAAGTTAGTCGCCGTAGGAGCAATTAGATGTGGCCCTCGAATCCTGAGAGGAGAAATAAAACCAAGGGATTCAAAGATGGGATGAACACAGCTCAGCACTCTAATATATTAGAGAGAGCACACTGAAAAGGAGAGAGGTGCATTTTCAAGGGGGTTCTTGGGACAGCCCTTCAGGTAGGTGCTGAGAGAGCAACCTGGGAGGTGCCTTAGAGCAGGGACTCTCAGGTTCCTGTAAATTGGCCCGTGGGGTTCCCCAGATGAAATGATGCAACAGTCCTTTCCCAATCCCTGTTACAAATGAGGTAACAGATTATTCCTCCACGTTCTTCTTTTGTGAAGTCTTTGGCACTTGCTACTTTGACAACAACTTCCACAGAGTGGCCTCTAAAAAAAGTACAGAGTTACAGCAGTTATTTTAAGTGTAACAATAATGAGTACTTTCCAGGGCTCTGCAGAGAGCTCTGAGGCTTCCCCGAGCCCAGCTGAGTTTGAGAGCTGCCATCTCAGAGCCTTAAAACGAAGCAGAGCTCCCCTGGGTCCAGTTAGAGAGGGCTTCACGGGAGGTTCTGACAACAGAACCAGGTATTGTGTCCTGGGGAGGCAGTTCTTATGTTGCTCTTGTGGATTCCCTGTGGGCTAGTAGCTTATCTAACACTGTTATCTAGTCAGCAGGGAAGAATCCCATTGCTTTATTTACTCAATTTACCAATCTTTTCAAACAAGCCATCCAGGGGAAAGCTGCTGTGAAGTGGGATTGTGTGAGTGTAAGACTAGTATTAAGGGAGCCAGATTCAGGTGGGTGGAGAGAAAGGAAGTGGTGTGCTTTCTTTTGTTCCCCTGCTTGGTTCTTTAGAACTTGTTTCTACCTAAACCCTCTCTTTTTAAGTAGATCATAGGAAGTATTTGCTTTTCTGAGCTAATTCAAGCAATTCAGATGAGTAATAAAGATCGTCAGTCCTGGCCTGCCATATTGATTTTTAAAAGTCTCTCTGTTGAGGGGGAGGAAAATCACTTACCATGATGATTCATCTTCAAATTATAAATTTGGTGCATATACAAATTTTAAGTGGTTCAGTATTTCAATAAGTGAATACATTACCAAGGCTCGGATGACAGAAGGCCCAGGAAGAGCCAGTTGGAAGTGCGTGTAGCCTAGACTGGAAAGGGTAGGTGGATGTTTTATTTATACATGGGAATTTAAAATGGCATGTCTACCTTGTGAATTTCATTTTCTTTGAAGCCATCACAAATCTTTAGCAGAGTGTACCAATTGGCATTTTTGGATAGAGAGTCTATTTATCTATTTTAGTTTAATGAGAAGATAAGAAGTTTGGGAGGCGTGTGGAGTGGGCAAGAGGCAGAATGGGAATTCTGTCTTATATTAAATTCTGGTAGAAGGTTCACATGCTGGAAAGCGATGATTGGCAGGGTATGTTTTGTAAATTTAGCAAATTCTAAGAAGTGGAAGCAGCAGACTAAAAACTATGGGATCTGAAAAGACAGCAAGCCTAGGCATTCGAGGTGTAAGAAGCTTTTAAAACATAGGTTGAAAGCTCAGTGAATATTAGTTCCTCTGTTCTTTTTCCTGTACTGCAGTGGGAAATGCTAATACTTCTCTGTTGTGCTTAAGCTTGTGTGGGTGATGGTGCTGCATCCTGGGTTGTTAGGTAGGAAAAAGTAGCTCCAAATTACTGATATGGAGATATAAATATGTACAAATAAATGAATAGAAAACAAACATTGCTGTGCTCGAAGCTGTGAAAGCAAAGCTGTACAAATTGCCAGTGCTCTCTCCAGGAGCTTATGGATTAGTTGGGGCAAATGCACACTCACAGCGAGACACCCGACCGTGCAGAGCACCCAGGAGCTGCCTCCTGCACAGTCGAGAAACAAAGACGGACCAACCGTAGTGAACTGGGGTGGGTCGGAGGAGCTTTGCCTAGGAGGTGACTGCGCAAACCTGGGCCTCAAAGTCGGGCGGCTTTCAGGAAAGTATCGAGGAAGACTGAGGGCTCTCCAACGTGGAAAAGGGTGTGCGCGGAGGCAGCCTGTGAGTTGCAGGCTCTTCTGAGCAGTATAGTCTTAAAAAGTCAAGGAGCCGAGTAGGGAGACGGGAGTGAATGGTAGAAACTGGTTGGCGGCAGGCTGTGGTAGGCCCAGCGGGGCCGACTGTGGGTTGGATTGACGCACATAGGCAGTACCAGGCCTGCTGTACGTTGAGGGGGCCATTTAGAGACATTTGTTAGGTTGAGATTTGCAGATGGCCTGAGAGGGTGTGACTAGAGAGCAGGGGAATCCGTGGAGAAGCTGCAGCGGTGGTGCAGGTGGGTAGGGATGGGATCTCGAGTTAGATTGCTACAAGTGGACAGGAAAGGGAAAGGAGAAATGGAATCAAAATCACATTAAGAATAAAGCGACAAGTACAAAAACACCCCGGTCTTTCTGCTGCGCTTTTTAGATTTGTATTCTGTAGCTCGAGAACCGTTTAAATGGCGTATCTTGTGCCATGGGAGTGAATGTTGCCTGGGTGATACTTACCTGGAGTGAGAATAAGGATGTTGCCAATCTTCGATGGCCCATGACTTGAGATTCAAGCTCCCCTTTTGTCATGGACAGTTCACTACTGCGTCTCCCCCTGTTGCATATAGTGTGCCCTTAAAGTACAGTGTCTTCTATTCAGTTCTAATTTTTTCCCTTTTTCTTTTAAAATAGACTCTCTCGAGAAGAATTTCCAACCCATACCTTGAACATACTTCTTCTCAGGTACGCTTCTTTTCTGTCTTACTGAACTTTCTGAAACAGTGACACACAGACCCTCCTGTAGAATTCTCTAGCTGTAGCTGTCCCCTTTGCTCCTGATCCTGCGGTCTCCTTCACCTCAGGGGATGACACAGCTGAAAGAAGGTGAGATGTCCTGCTAGCCATGTCACAGTCCAAGGTGTTCACTGGAGAGGAAAAAAATATTTCCCATCTGCCAAGTCCTTTGCATGAATGCATCATCAATGTAGCAGAGTTAATATTCAATATAAATATTCTTAACTTTCTATATTAAAAACACTGCATTTTAAAAATAGTGGATATTTTCCACTGGAAAATGGCAAGGGGATTATTTGTACTTTGAGTTACTAATATCACTGGAATATCACTGGATGCTAATTGGTAAGAAAAGGTGTTTTTGTATTGTGTTAAAGAATCAGTCAACAAAGAGTTGCATTTTTCAAAATAACAGATTATGATCTTTGTGAGAACAGAGGCCTTTTTGGCTTTGTTCCATTCTTGTGTCCCCTTCCTGAGGCCTGATAGCTAGCTGCTCATCCTTTTTGTTTTTGAATGACTGAGTGACCGAATACTGGTACCTGATGCACCTCTCTTATGATAATAGTTTCTGTCATCTGACTTGTTCAAGTTTGTTTTGTTTTTAAGTTTTAACATGTTAAAAATAAATCACCTTCTGTCCCCTCTTTCTCAGAAGGTTGTGCTCAGGAAGTGATGACAGGAAAATTAAAGAAGCATAAGGATGGGGTTAAAGTGTTCCCTGTCAAGTTATCATCAATCTGTTATCAATTTGTTTGCTTTGAGAGAAGATATGTATATTTTACAGGGACAGAATTCTGTAGGTGCAAAAATAACTCACCAAGAAACCAGTAAACAGGGGAAATGAGGACATCTGTGATAGTGATGATGACCATAAAAAATAAAATAAATAAATAATAAATCAAAAATGGAAAGAAACAAGTAATCAGGCGTGAACGCATACCCCTCCTATGTATTAATGTTCATGAACCTTCACCTGTGAAGATAGCTCATGGTCCTTGGCCTGCCTTTTGCAGCACCCTCGTGCTGTGGAGGGAGGGGCCGATCCCGGGGAAAGGAGGGGCCTTAGCAGACAGACACCTCTCTGGATCTAAGGAATACCTTCCTTCAACTTCAGAGACTCGTATGGGCAAATTATAAGATTAAAAAAAGAAGTTAAATAAAATTTTTATCTGCTAGATGGAATCATGCAGTAGATGAAATCAGACTTCTTGGAATTAACTATGAACTCTGCAGCTGAGTGAAGCTTAAGAGCAAAGCAGACAGCAGCCTGCTATCCAATCGCTCCACGGTGCAGTGTTCACCAGATAGGACGAAATTATTTTCCCTTCTTCTGACCTTTACATGAATGTGATATCCACACGACAGAGTTATAATCAAAATCTTCTTCGCTTTGCTATATGGACAGGAAGACTATGATTTTAAAACCAGGATATTTTACGCTAAAATCTTTGTGTAAAGGGAGGTTATTTATCATTATAGTTAAAGCAGTGTAGCATATGGAAAATAGCTATTATGGCTTCATAGCATAAATGAACCAATAGCAAAAGTAAAAGAAAATTAGTCATTGTGTTTGTAGCTACATAAGTGTCTTAAGCTTATGGACTTGGCCATGACCCTGCACACAGAGTGTACTCACAAATTGTTGCATTATTGTTCTAATTTACAGTGAATGCTTGTTTTTTCCACTTAGATTTATGGGGAGAATTCTTCGTGTGCGGGAAGAGCGCTGAGAAATATTATTATCGTTCAGGCAGCTGACCTGATAAAGGACAGAGTGAACCTCAAGGGATTTTACAGGTAACACAGTTTTCTAGCACCTCGTTGGAAATTCTCCTTGTGAAAAAAAACATCTGTGTTAAAATCATCACCTTGATCACAGAGGGACAGGCTACGTCAGTGGTAGGAGGGCTCGGTCAGTCTGTTTGAAGTGTCCTTTGGGACACTGGTGGTGGCTTATCTCTCTCCTTTAAATGGAGCTGAGTGTTTGTTGCCACTTGGCCTCCTGGTTCTGAAGTTCGGGTCTGGAATCCACATGTGTGGGTGGTTTTGAGAAAGCCTCTGCTTTCTCCGAAATGGAGTATTTTATAATAACTTTACTGGACCTGTGCTGCCCTGGGACGTTAATAAATACAGGTCCCCTCTTCAGGGACCTTGTCAAGGCCCAGGGAGGAGTCCCTGGAGGTCCATGGGCCGAGAGAACTGTGGCTCCACTCGCCAGGTGAGAGTGAGCATGCTCCTCGGGTGCTGGGTGGGGAGGGGCAGGTTGGCAGCGGGACAACCTTTCTCGGCCTTGGGTAGTGAACAAGGGCAGAGGCATGGAGTAAATGGGCAGTGAGTGGTCAGTTTTAAAATACAGCTGGACTAAGAGAGTGGTCAGTTAGAAAGTTTGGAGCATGTTTTCATTTTCCGGTGCAGACTACAGAAAAAAATAAAGTGAATTTTCACCTTTTTATTATTTTTTTCACAATGTTACTATTTTTAAAGTAAAGATATTAAACCACACCAAACAATACCAAAAGAAAACTATGAACATAAAGCAAAAAGAAAATCTACTATGATTTATTGCCATTATTCTCTCTTATACAAATGAGATTATAATACCATAAAGAATAGGAAGAGTATTCAGCATAAGTGACAACAACAACAAAAAAATAGGGAAGAGTCCCAGAATACACGGCATTTCTTTAACTAAATTTAGACACGTCTGATTTTTTTCTTTTTTTTAAAACAAAAACTGTGTAAGTCTTTAGGTTTGGTTGTGAGCGAGCTCACAGGATTCATTTTAGCTACCACACAAGGCTCTGTCTAACATCTCTCATCTTCTGTTTTGTTTTTCTTTGTGATCTCTCGGGGTATAAATTGGAAAAAACTGGGAGATGCACATGAGTCGGGTTCACGGAAAGGAACCATTGATCCACGCGAGAACATACTGGTGGGAACAGAGTAGGGAGAGCCCATGTGTTCTGCTCTTTGGGATTCCCGATGGTCAGGCCGGAACCTCCTTTCTTTTGGAATTGAAGGGCTGATTAATGCTCTGGGTATAAAGACAAAGTGCTAATGTGATGGCCGAGTATGGACCATCTTTCTATGACTGGTAGTGAATTGAGGTAAAGTGTCCCCCACGTACCACATGAGATTACTTTCAAAACTGGTCTCTGAATACTATCACCCCACTTATATTCAAAATGAAGATTGTTTCTACACCACCATGAATTAGTTGCTAAAATGTAACCAGAGATAACAGGAAGCCAAGAGATATTAAATGTTCCACTCCAGAGATTGTTAACATAATGCTTTATTGTAGCATTATAGCCTGGTGGCTAATACCTCCGTATCAGGATGTTCCTGCCTAGTGTGCTGCCATGGTTAGAGCCCCACGTCCTCAGGGCGGTGTCTGGATCCTGTACAAAACTGAAAATTCACCGGGAGTCAGAACTGCTGTCGGTATTCAGATTGCTACCTTCCAACCGTCTCTGTTTTCTTCATAAGGCTTTCCCTTAGATCCCGTGGATTTAAGTACTTTAACCGGATTGTTGCAGGCCTGCTCAGCAGTCCGAGGGGTATGAGTTAAGTGCAGAGGCAGCTCACCTCATTGCTAACTAATATCAGGGCAGTGCTGTGTTTTAGCACATCGCCTCAGCCCTGCCCCCCAAGCAGAGTGAGCTCTTCCCAGGACCAGCTAGAGGTGGGGGGTGGGGACAGGGGCGGGGTTTGTGGTCACTGGCACCAGCATCACTGGGGACTCAGAACTGAGGACTCTCAGGCCCCGCCCAGAAGCCCTGCTTTGAGACATTTCTTCCACATCACCTGTGAACACACATGCGCACGCACCTCTCAAGACACCCTTTGGGATTTGGCAGTTTAGTTTATTCAGAAAATGTTTCATTGTGTCCTTTCATAGGACAGAGAGTAGGCTGAAGAGCTGTATTGTTCTGAGAATAAGGATTAAAAACGATACAGTATTTAATCCCTGTGATAACCGCTGCGAGCAATTAGTGGGAAGATGCTGGCTAATTGACAGAGGTGTTGAGGAATTAATTAACACTTTGAGCCTTTAAGATGAAAGGTGTCCTACAGAATTAGAAGTTAATATTGGCCTAATTGCCTGTTTTGTTGTGATCTGTTTTCTCATTTTGTTTACAAAAACATTTGTTTATTTGACTGTTAATCTTTTAAATGTCTTAGTGCTAACCTGCAATTAAAGCATGTCTAGTATTGCCCTAATTGAGTATCTTTCAAATAGTGACACTGTACCAAAAAAAAAAAAAGTGAGGCATTATCAAAAGCTAGAATATTTGATCAAATATCTCAGCAGAAACACTCACGTTTTCCTTTACCCCAGAAAGTGTGGCACCTCTTGGCACCTTTTCATTTTGTTGGTCACTGCGTGATCTCTAGGTACTTGTGCCTGTGCCGGTCACAGAAGATGGGCAGTGTTTTTCTGTTTTAGGAACACAGATAAAGGTGACATCTTTTGACCCTTAAATACCAAATAGAGAATAAACATAGCCATTTACATGATACATCATTAAAAAAAACACAACATTTTGGTGACAGTTTCTCATAAGGGAGAGTGGAATTCGATGAAGTTTCTACAAATGGAAAACCGTGTTTCAGAATGTTTTTCTTTCCTCTGGTTTTTCATCCCAGGCTGATAACAATGGGCAAGTAAGCATGGAGATGACTTTCTGTGATGCCAAGATCGCAACATTTTTTGAATATAGTTGTGTATTTTAAGGCAGATTATAGAGAATGTCTTACATGGGTGTGGTTAGTGGAATCCTTCACGCACATCCGGGTCTACGGGTTTTATCATCTAGGTTGCTTTGTTGGATTGCTTAGATTATACTAAAAAGATTCACCATCCAATTTATTGTTCTTTGAGACAAATTTTAGGGTTTAATATCTGAAAAGTAGCAAACACAATTCTTCATCACTCACTGTGGCTCCAACTTTGTCTCACCTTCTCGGAATTATTTTGTTCTTATGAAAGAGCTGAGATGAACACCTATGAATGATTAACCCAAGTTTATCACCGCCAATGGGATGTACTTGCCTTACCAAGGCAGCAGCATTATCTTTACATAAAGGACTGCTAAATTTATATTCTCATTTATTCAAACTGACGTGTTTTGAGAACTTTCTGTGTACCTGGACTGTCCTGCGTGTTGGGGTTTAATAGTGAATTATACATAGTCCTTGTTCTCCTGAAAATTATTTAGTGGGGAAAGCAGATATTATCCGTTCAGAAAGATGTATGATTGTTAGATGTTAGGTGACAGAAAGGAAAAGTATGAGAGGGTTTGAGTGCAAGTTTCTCTAAGGAAGTGATATTTGAGCTGAAATTTGAAAGATGAATAAGTGGTAGATGCCATTTATTATTGAGTCACTTGTTTAAAAAAGCAAGCACATGAGAGGAATGGCACTAAATATAAATTTTTTGGCAAGTGAATAGCAGCAATGTCTCATGTGAATGGCTTTGTGTTGGTCCAGGAGAAGCTGCGTTGGGTCGGAACTGGTGGACTGGCTCCTGGAACACTGCCCCTTTGTCCAGTGCAGGTCCATGGCCGTGGGGGTCTGGCAGCTCCTGCTGGATATGGGAATCATGTCCTCAGGTTAGTGTCATGCTTTAAAGGCACAGCATCATGATTTTATTAAGCTACCAAACCAAAATATACTTGGCTTTCTAGAGGATGTTACAGTCTGGATGGAAATTGTTTTTGCAGGTAAACATCTGCATTCTCTTTTATTTTATAAATAAAAGTGACAGGTCATCTTTTGATTGTTATTTGTCTCATACCTTTTGTAAAAATAATTAGGTATCTGCTGATTCACAGACGTCAGCCATTGAGTCTTCCACTTACCGTCCCTACTTCTCTACTCAGACTGCTGCTCACAAGTTTGTCTTTTAAATTAGTGACACCTTTAGTTGCCCTAAATGTGTGATGTATCTTGCTGTACTTAGAATTACCATCAGAAACTGATTTTTATGGGCGGAATGTGTATGCCATTTTGATTGACTAAGTAATCATGAACAGGTAAGAGGTATGATCTATGAACATTAGCTGTTTAAACAGATCAGAAAATTGATGTTAACTAGAAAATGAAAAGATGGCTGATACCTGTTTTCTTCATTGGGCCCAGTGAATTGAGGAACAGGGGTAAAGCAATCTAGATTTTTTTATTTAGCTCTTCATAGGCTGGTCACTATGAAGCCCTTTTTCTCTGTAGGTAATAAATATTGAGGGCCAGAGAACACAGTGAAGTTTAGAGGGGCACACCCCAAATTCCACAGTGGAGGAGTGGTACAGATAGGGGTGTGGGAATAATTAAACTTAGTGAGTTAACGATACGTAGCACTTGATACTCTTATTTAGAAAATCAGTCAATTACCTTTGAGGAATGTTATCTATCAGCTTGCTTGTGAGGTTCAACACAACATTTTGTTAACCTTAGCATTAATATAAACATTGTGTTAATATTTTTTGGACAAATCTCCAGTTCTGATTCCTTTACCATGGTGTTTCTCAACCTTGGTAGTGTTGACGTTTTGGGTCAGATAATTCTTAGTTGCAGGGGCATGTCCTGTGCAATATGGAATGTGTAGTAGCATTTTTTTCTTCTCTGCACCAGATGCCAATGGCACCCCCTAGCTGTGACAACCGGAAATACCTCCAGACATTGCCAGATGTTCCCTGGGTGGGGGGCACTTACCCTGGTTGAGAACCACTGATTGAAACTCAACTTCCTGTTGTATTTTTGTAACAGTGAAGTAATTACATGTATTAGTTTTCTTTGAGACACTGAAAAAATTTTTCTCCCCACTATCTTTGAATTACCATGAATTTCACCTGTCCCTGAAAGCAGAAAAATGATAAAATATATGTGAATAGGCTGGCCAACGCTTCAAGTAATAAAAATAGATTGGTCAGTAAATCCTTTTTAGTTCACTGGGACGTGAATGGACTTAGGATGTATAGTTACAGTCCCACCCCTGGCTTCTCCCTGACAATTAGCGGTGCTTTCAGCTTAGTATTGGGTTTACGATTCTCTACATAATATACTTTCGAAAACCGACCCGCACCTCTTTTGTTTCCAACAGTGGACCAGCATTTATACTTCCAGGATACCTACGTTTTCTATCAGTTTTCATCCGACGAGTGCAGCTACCTGTACTGTGAATTCGAAAGAGAGGACGGGTGGCAGAACGGAGTCAGACTGTTACTGCAGCTGGTGCCTCTCCTTCCCGCCAGAGCCGGCCTCTGTGAGCTGTGAGTCGGTGCTGCCTTCCTTGGGGCTTAAACGGTTCTCACTTTCAGGACACGGGCTGCATCTAGGGACTGCGCTTTGCTCTTTAAGATTGCCGTCTCCTTTAATAGGCGGTTGTTCTGGTCCCATTTCTCAGATGCAAGTTCAGAAAGGTAAAATCAATTTTGAAAAATTAAATCAGCTAATAAATGACCGAACCGGTGTTCAGATTCCAGAAGTCCATGCCTTGCCAGCCTCACCGTGCTGCGCCTTGTTTAATTGTTGCTATTTGAGTAGATGCTCTAAATTAGTAGCAAACCTGATTTGGCTTGAGTCGAGAACAAAACAGCATCTCATAGCTTATCCACTACCCAAGTCGTAATTTTCCTAAGAAGGAGCTCAATAGACCTTTCTGAAAATGATCGAGAAGCAACATTTGGCAAATTAAAACACATGAGTCATTATCACATGAAGATGCTGAGTCATCAGATGATTAAAATGAGTTAAAATGAGCCCATTAGAGAAGGTTGAGGGAAAAGGACTTGTCATGACATGGGAAAGCTGACATGCCTGTTTGTCCACACCGTCAGTGACAAGCTTCCTCCAGGCTAGAGCACTGCAGATGGAAGATGTCACTTAATAACGTTTGCATACCGAGTCCTCATAACACATTCCTGTGCTGTTGACTCTTTCGGCGCAGTGAGATTCCCGGGGCCGGCAGTGCTGCCCTCATCTCGTGGGGTAGAAACACCTACAACCGACTCAAAGAAAAGGTGCCCTTGTTCAAAAATGACAGTTCACACGGAGCAGTTAATACAGGCTTTTAGAAAAATGAATGTCTGAACACCGATGAGACGTTATGCTAATGGAAAGGTTGATGTGAGAGAGCACACTTTATACCAGGAGCTACGCTAAGTGTTCTTTATTCCTTATTTCATCTTCTGATGAAGATGAATCCCTGAAGACAATGACTATTTTTCCTCTTTTGTAAGTGAGGAAGCTGAAGCACAGAAGTCAGGTGACATGTGCAGGGTCACACAAGTGGTGAGTGGAGTGTTGAGGGTTTCGCTGCTGTCCGTCTAGCTCTAACGCCCAGGCTCCCCGGAGCTGTGGTGGCCATCCTAGCTCCCCTTTCTGAGATGTTACGATCAGAAGCTATAAAAATGTTAGGCTGGTCTGACATGGTTATGAATTCACCGCCGCTGTTTATAGGGGACCTTGCCATGGTCAAGCAAAATTCAAACATAATTCCCTACTCAATTATCTAAGTATGCAAAGTGTTCTCTGCTTTTAATATAGGTCAGCAGTTTCCTCAGAAAAGTCAAGGAGCATTTCAATAAACTCGAACAGGCTTTCTAAGAAGGAGAGGTATGCTTTCTAAGCTAGAGGTTTAGGGCTGACTCCTTTCAGCCCTGGCACACTGTAGCAGCTCTTAACCGTTCCCTGTCCTGATCACAGAATGGAACGAGGGGTGTTCCCACCGGCATAGCCAGGTGAATGGGGCAGAAGGGCAACTGGCCAGCATGTTCTTGCTCCTTTCCCTCCACTCCAAGAGCGGATTGGAATGCCAGTGGGTGAGATAACCTCGCATACGGGGAAATCCTAAGTCTCCTCCAAGTTCTAAGAATGAAAATGTTTTAAAAATTTGAGTGTTAACATTTATTCCAGACTACTTCCAGTCTTTTGTCACACGGGTCCTTTAACACGCCTGTCATCTCTAGAGATGAGAATCACTGTAGCTTGCCTTGTTTATCAGCAAAACTTTTATGTCGGTGTGAACATGCACATTTGGGAATAGTGATCCTTCTGGGAAAATGTGGTCACCGGGGAACTCTGCATCTGCCAGTCCCAGTACTGGCTGTAAAAAGCTAAAGTCACTGAACCACTGCAGGTCTCTTCTGGAGAGAGAGAACACAGGTATTTTCTATAGTAGATTGAATTTTGGAAAGCCAAGGTTTAGTTTATCCAGACTTACAGTCAGAAAAAGAGGTGCCCAGGAACATTGTCCCCTTTCAGCTGTTGCAGCTCTTCCTGTGGTTTGATGCTATGACCCTGCCGTAACTCCTGCTGGAATCAGGTCATCTGCACTGGTCCAGCCCCCGCCCACACCCGTTTATCCCCTCGTGTTCCTACGATGCTCTGCTCTTTCCTCTGCCCTGTGCCATCGAGGCAGATTCTACCCACCCCTCAAGGGGGAGCCCAAGTCCTGCTTTGACTGCAGGCTGTCCATGAGGTCTCCAGTCCATGTCTGCCTCTCCTGCAGTAACTTACTGTTCTTGCTGTTTGTGTCAAAAAAAAGTCTTCCATGTTTCTGTCATTCTTAGTTCTGTCCATCCTGCTCTGTCACCCATGACTTTGTATCCATTCTGCTGAGATGTTAACATCTGCTTGATTCATTCATTTAGGTTGACCACTCATGAGCTGAAAGCCCAGTCCTGTGGTCTTTTTAATGACCTTTCTCACGTTTGAAGGCTGTTAAGGTCAGCCCGTGCAGTTCGCCATTAGGCCTCTCTGCTTTGCTGTCTTCTCTCTAACTCTCTTTAAAACTATGCGAGGAACCTCTTAATGTCTCCATGTGAACACAGCCCATTCTGTGTGAGTGCATTTTAAAAAAGGAAAAGTGGCTTTCTTTTCCGCTTTAAAGAAATGTTTGAAGCAGGAAAGAAAATGGAGCTGCTGCAGGTTTCAAGGCTAATTTAAGGCAACAAAATTCATCTTCCATACAAAACAACGTTTATATCCAAACTGAGTAGGTAATTTGAAAGAAGAGTGAATCGGTTGTCAAGGGTACTGTCTCTTGGGGAGAAAATAACAGACGCAGCAGCTCAATCAAACTGAAGGCCAAATCAGGTTATTCCAAATGCACTTTTCTCTACCTCTTATTTTGGAGGGGGGGGTGGTGGCAGGAACGCTGAAGTAACAGTGTAGGGGAAGTCCACCTAATAATTCCTAAGGACTGATGGGACATCTCTCTCTAACACCGACCTGTTTGAGAGTTTAGGCTGTGAAGAAGCTTCACTGTTTCAGTTCGGCCACCATTATAGTGGGTGTGGGGGTACTCTGAATAGTCAAATCTCTGAACCTGGAATACATCAGACTAAATTCTACCAGTTCTAGGACCGTTAGCATCTATGTTGTTTTTAACAGAGCTGTAGAGGATTGCTGAAATTAAAGTCCACGCCTGCCACACTCAGACGTGTGTAAAGAGAAATGTAGCTTCTTCCTTCTTCTCGAAGCTGTCTGTTGTTTGCTCCCTACATAAGCCTCCATCCTGACGGATGGTCAGAAAGAAAGAAAAGAAGCCCGTCTTTTTAGTCTACTCCAGTAAAATCATTCTGATCAAGTGAGTTTGAAAGTCCTTTTAAGTTAGCTGTTCAGCATGTTTCGGTCAAAAGGCTCAGTCTCTCTGCAACCTTTCACTGCCCCTCAGCAAGAGTCTGTGGGTCTCTGGTGGGGGAGTGGGCCCTGGACCCTGGCGCCCTTTCCCATCCTCACTGATGTTGCCTTGTCTGTGGGCAGCCAGTTCCCTAGTGAGCCCTGAGGTGGCCCTCGTGTCTGCTGTCAAGTCTGGGGCTGGTATCAGCTGGGTCTTTCTGTCCTGGCCTGATCGACACCTGGTGGTCCCGCCAGGCCAGTCTGCCCTCCTGGATGCCTGCTGGCATTGCTCATGCTCCTGAGGGTCTGGCTGTGGCTCCCACAGACATCTCCTCCAGCCACTTGACCTCTGCTGAAACAGCCCCCTCTCATTGCATCCCAACCTGACGTTCCTGTTTCTAACTACTTTTTCTAAATCATACCTGTTTTTCACTGTTGTTGAGCAGTGTACATAATTGGCTGGTGTGCTAACACTCAGATTCCTCACGCACCAACTCTGGGGAACACTCGGGTCAACAGATTAAGATGGATGGCATTCATGACTCCATGCTCTAGAGAGAAGCAGAGGCACCTGAGGGAGATGGAGCAGTGTGTAGGGCACGAAGCTGGGGAGACTGGTGGCGTGTTGGTGAGTGCAAGGCAGCTCCATGTGCCTGGAGCAGGGGTCACACGCCGGAGACCTCGGGCTTTGAGAGGGTGGGAAGCAAGGCTCCGATTGATTTCAGGGGTCTGCAAATCCACAGGGAAGTCACGCGTTGTCTTTGCATTGAAGAAAGAGATGACTCAACTGTATAAATAGTTTCTTACTTGAATTCACAGTAACATTTTTGTCCTGTATCTGCTCACTCAACATGTAGAGTTTATGGGTCTGTGATCTGTCTCTATGTTAAAGGAGTTCCCCTGTTTAGAAAATGGAGAACAACGGACTTAGTCATTTTGCCTGAACTGCCCTGGCAGCGACGGCAATGAAAACAGCACTAACAGCAAGAGCGAGCACTTTGTAGCACAGGCTGCAATGCAAGGCGCTGTTCTGAGCATTGTGACTCGTGTGGTTCTGGCTTTTTAGATGAGGGAGCCGAGCAAGGCAGGGTTACCCAACTTGCTAAGGGGACAGGCTTCTGTAGTAGGTGGCAGCCATGTGGATTGAAGGCAGACAGAGTTGGAAATGAGCTCTGTCAGTGGTACCCAACCCTGATGCATTTAAGAAGTAAGGAGGAATCATATGAGATCTATTGAACCAGGATAGAGAATGATACATGGATATCAGTATTTTCTGTAAATTTCTAAAGGTGAGGCTAATCAGACCAAGGATGAGGACTAGTTCTTTATGGCGTTAACTTTATAGAAAAAACTCTGTGAAGTGCTAGAGAATGTGAATGTTAATTAAATCAAAGTCTCAAAATATGATGTCAAGAAGCCAGGTTAATATTATCATATAAAAAATTTTATCAAGCACGGTGCCTATCACCACTTGGCTTATACTTCTGGAAATTCCATGTATGTAGATTCATAAGCATTTATATCTGGAAGACATTTCCTAGGTAATTGGGTTTGCCCCTCGTAATTCTTAGGTGAGGAAAAGGGACAGAGAGCAGAGGGTCTGGGAACAGCCAACCACTTGTCACCAGCACTCTTCTGAGTGACTTAACGGACATTTACTGATCATCCTTTTGTGCGAAGCACTTCGCTTGGCTCTGTGAAGGATGTGACAAAGTGTAGATAATGTAAAGCCTTCTGTGAGGCCAGCATTATTATGACAGAGTTCAGAAAGAGAAAACACACATGTAACTCATGCATATAAACACAAAAATCCTTCTCAACAACTATTAGTAAATGGAATCCAGCAATCTATAAAAATGGTACTACATCATGAAAAAGGAGAGTTTACCCCAGGAATACATGGGTGGTTCAGCATTTAAAAATTGATGTAATTCATCATATTCACAGTGCAAACAAACTATATGATAAGCTCTATAAATGAGATAAAACTTGTGAGAAAACTCAGTATTCATCCATGATAAAAATTCTCAGATAACTAGGAATATAAGGGAACTTCCTCAATCTGATAAAATCTGTAGTTTACATCATACTTAATAGTGAAAGACTGAATTCTTTCCCGCTATAACTGGAAACAAGACATCTCCTCTTATCACTTCTACTCAACACTAGCCAGTGCAACAAGCAAGAAAAAGAAGTAGAAGGTACACAGAAGTAAGGGGCTCAGCCTTCTGAATTCTCTTCTTCTCTGGCTTCTGGATGTGCCCTCGCCCACTCATGCATTAAAATCACCTCCACGGCGATGACGCCCAGTTTACGGCCCTGTCCCCCATCAGCACCTGTGTGCACTGGCACCACCACCACCCAGCACCCTGGCCCCTCTGCCCTCTGACTTTTTCCTTTCCGCTGACACGTGGTGGCAGCACGGGACATTCACGGGCGTCCTTAACTTCCGATTTGGCGCTGGATTGACACCCTTGAACTGGAGAGATCAACTTCAAGTGTGCCATTCCTACGTCCCCAACCTACCCTTCCTAGTTCCCACTCTCTGAGTTAGAATTTCACTTCATGATCTTTGGAGAAGATGAAACACTGTGTGAATAAACATACATTTTTTGAGTATTTCTCCAAAAAATTTTTCAAGATGAAATTTGGCATAAGGTTTGTGTTAGGATCATAAGTGAAGGAAAGGTCCATTTATCATTTTAAATTGTTTGTGTAAAAATTACTGTGAAATCAGCTGACCTTAATCTTTGCTGTCACTCATCACCCCTTATCCCAGGGGAACACTGAGGCCTCCAAAATTTCCACTGTTTACACAGCAAGGCTTATTCCAGGTGTGGGGTCAGATTACTTATCTTTGTCAGAGGACATCTATATTTAAGAGTAGTACAGGATTTTTAACAAATTGAACTTTTGAGTCTCTCTTGTGCATTTGAATTGTAGCTGTTTAATTAAATATTAAGCGCTAATCCTAAAATCCTCAATGTAAGATGTGCAAAAGAGATACCAGTAAGAACTAATTTTATTCAGTTTTAGATGAATGTGTAACTATAAACTCCAGACTCTTAATGAAACCTGTCTCATTTATAATTTGCTACAGTTTGATAAACTTCCTTTACAAGCATAAATAGTAGATTGTTGCTCTGAAAAATTTATCTTTTAAGAAGGTTTAAGAGGTATTTGTATTCATGCTATCAAAGACCAGAGACTCGAGAAGGATCCAGTTCTCATTATACTACCATCCCGCTTTTTCTTTTTGTCATAAAATTTGCTTTACTAAGCAAAACAGAGCCCTGGCCTGGTGGTTCAGTTGGCTGGAGCGTCACCCCATACACCAAAAGTTCACAGGTTCAATTCTTGGTCAGCGCACATGCCTAGGTGGCAGGTTTGATCCCTGGTTGGGGAGCATACAGAAGGCAACTGATATCTGTCTGTCTGTCTGTCTGTCTCTGCCCCTCTCTCCCCCTCTACTCACTTACTCTCTCTTCCTCTTTCTCTCAAATCAATAAAAAAAACAGATCCTTGGGTGAGGACTGAAAAAAACCCCAGAGCTGCCTAGAGTATGGATGTTAAGGAAGGGTGTTGATGGGACAGTACTTGAGTGTTAGACATGATATCCTTCCCACCCTCTTGGGGTCAGTAGGTGTTAGATGTGGTAGAGACTGAGATGCCCCACACCCTTGTCCTGGTAATGCTGCTGCAGTTTCAGGGCCAGCTGCATCCGTCAGATCCTCACTGTGGATGTCACTCCTCCCAGGATCCCCCTGATCATCACTGATCAGGCCGAGGGACCTTCACTTGTATCTGCAGAGTATCTTAAAGATGTTTTGCTGAATCTACTGGATATTATGACTTTTTTCACACATATGTGCGCCATGCATCTCCTATTAGTCATGGGATCATGTTTGAAAGATCCCTGTATAGTCTGTCTTGGCTCTAATAGACTCCCTGTCCTAGAATTGCATTAGCCCCTGAGCAGGAGTAGTCAGAAGTCCAGCCTAAAAATTGTGTTTCTCTCAAGTCCCTCCAAATCAAACAGTCCAGGGTAGGTCAACGTCCACTTGGCTATAGGGGTTACGGTGGGAGGTAGTGGACAGGCCTGCCTGCCTGACATCCCTCAAGATCATTCTCTTTCCTGTAAGAATTCTGGTTTGAAGACAGGTGTGTTACCCATCCTCATTAGTCCCAATCTAGAATATCTCTGTTTCACACCGAAGGAATTGTGCAGTATATACGTAAGGCACACTCAAGAGCAAATGAAAGCTCCTGAGATGCCAGTAACAGCACTTCACATGGAAGCTGGCTGAGTTCACACGTCTCGTTGTGAGGTGTGTCTGTAATGTGCAATAGCACCCTGCCTGATAGTGCTGGCTCAGGGGGCCTGGGGGTTTGTGAATGACTCCCCAGCTGGATTGGTGAGTGCCCGTTATGCACAGGCTCTGTCTCATGAACAACTTGACTCCAAATGTTTGTCTGTTCTGTGGTTATAGGGATACATTTCACACATTTTCCTGTAGGAACAGTATTAGATGTAGTACTAGGTCTTGGCAGCCCACGTATGCTATTCAACATTGAGACAAAGAACTAGTGCATTTTAAAATTATATCATAAACAAAAGTAAAATGATATTACTTGAGTAATATCTTTCTGAGAAAATGCTTCCAACCCTCCACCATGGAATACCAGGAAACCTCTTCCACTTTTGAAAAGGAAGTAGGATTTTCCAACTCCAAGATGGTACAGATGTTTTTATCAAAACCTGATTAAGGAATGTGGATTCTGTCTCTTGTTTAGAACAGTTGCAGCAAGCTTTAATTTAAAAAACCATGTTGGAATAATCTCAAACCCATTACACTAATTCTCACAAAGGAATTTCCACAAAGAGAATTCTGGGAACCTCTGCAGGGGTACCAGTTAAATCCAAGTTGCTAGAGATCATCCTGGACTGACTGGTATAAAAGGGTCCCACTGCCCAGTCCTGGTTTCTGTATGCTGCCTCCCGAGGTTCTTTATTGGAACTCAACCATGTCCGGTAGGGGGACATCCTGCTTCTTTTCTTTTGCATACTGGATTGCATAAATGACTGCCCAGTAATTGCCTAGGTTGCATAGTGTCATTAAATCTGCACTAATTATTTGTTTAAGGAAAGATGAGGAGGTGGGGGTGATAATTATGCTGCTATTAGTTAATATTGTTTCAGAGTCACCAGTTCTTTGGTATTAGATATAAGAAAGTCATTCTTGATGGATTTTAGTGACAAAAGGTCATTGGAAGGAAGGGCTGCTGCAGGAAGCTGGAGAATGATGGAATAACGAGAGGAAATAGTTCCTGAATATATAAGCAGGGTCCTCCAGTTGACTTGATTAGATAACAAGCTGATATTTGTGCAGTGGTACTTCTGGGATGGTCGTTCACAGCAGAGCATTTCTTGACATTTAAGGTACTCAGTTAATACACATGGTGGGGCTTTTGTTGGTATGCAGTTGTTCGTATGAAAAATAATACAGTAAATAATAATGCAAGAATAAACTGTTTTGTAAACTCAAAACTGTAAACCTACTCTTGCCTCACCCTGTATTCAGCAAATATTTATTGAATGCCTCTCGTGCTAGGTTGTGTTCTCAGTGTTGGGAACATAACAACGAACAAAAAGACAGAAATCTCTATTCCCATGTAGCCTACACTCTAGTAGGAGAGGACAGAATGTCACACATGAACAGATTGACATTGGTTAAAGGGGGAAATCTCTGTGAAGTAAAATAAAGTAGGAAGTGAGGGATATGGATATGGGTCAGGAGAGGCTTCTCCAGGAGGTTGACAGAGACTTGAATGAATGATGTGGGAAAGGAGTAGTGTGGGTGTCTAAGCAAAGTGTCCTAGGTCATCAGGACAGCCAGTGCAAAGGCTTAAGGCAGAAGCAAACAAGTGTGGCTAGAGGAGAGAGGAAAGGGGGAAAGATGGGAAACTACTAGGAGGTTGGGTCCCAAGGGCTTTGTCTTCCCTGGAAGGACTTTGACTTTATGCTGAAGGAGATGGAGAGTCATCTGTCGTGTGAGGACTTTGAGCAGAGGAGGGACATGATATAACTTCCACAGTAACAGTTACACTCTGGCTCTTGGGTCCAGGTAAGAGGTCCAGGTTGTGGCTGGACCACAGTGGTAGCAGTAGAGGTAGAGAGAAGTGGTCAAATAGGAGACACACCTTGAAGCCAGTGGGATTCCAGGATGGATACAGTGTGGAATATGAGTGAGTAGGTGGGTTTGGGGGAGGGGAGATTCAAGGATGACCTCCAACGGGAAGGATGGACTTGCCATTAGTTAAGGTGGGGGAAGACTGTAGGGAAGGACAGGATTTTTTATTTTTGCTTGTTGTTTTGGTGGGCGCTGGGTAGAATGATAATATGTCCAGTGTGATGGTCAGAGGGACAAGGGCAGAGGACCACAGGCTTTGCCACTCCTGTATCCTCACAACTGCACCCTTAGACACTGACGTCTTGAACTTGAAAGGACACCTGCCCACAGCACTGGGGCTTGGGCTCAGGCTGGGGCCGTTGTCGAGAAGAGGCCTTGAGAAGCAGCCAGGAGGATTTTGAAAGGTGAGTGCCTGTCAGGCTGGGGCTTCCTGCTGGCACAGACCCTCAGGGACGGGTCTTCCTTCCTGGGTCATTCTTTTTCCCTTCTCTGTCTTAATGTCACCTTGTCATCGCCATTACCTGCTGGTTCCAGCCAGGGCTTCTTTGCTTCCCTTCTCTGACCACTGACCGACTGCAGTCGGGACCGGGACCGCTCTCTTCCTCCCTTGCTCGCCGAACAGCACAGCCCCCTTTAGCAATGACAGGAAAACGCACCAGTACTGCAATTGATTCTTTTCTTTATTCTCCCCTGCCCAGTCTGTTTCATTATCTATTTCGACCTGATACACGAGAACGCTGTCTTCACTGGACTGCACTGATGTGTATTCAATACATAAGACAATCAAAATTCACCTACATTTTATAAAAATACAGTTGCTGAGAAAACAGAGTCTGATATTTCCGGGCATTTTTACATCGAGCAAGGGGGACCACAGCAGTGGGGAAGGAAGGCGAGTGGTTGAGGGTTAACCTTCTCTCTTCCGTCCCCCCTTTCAAACTTCCACCAGTGCCCATTCCCTCCTGTTCTCCCGAGACTCTCCTTCCCACCAGGTGAGATGCAGGTGGCCTGCTGGTGCAGGGGGCCATGGGGCACATCAGCAGGAAAGGAGGGGTGTTTCCGAATTCTAGGGCTCTCAGCAGGCAGCAGGATAATCCTTGCTGGTCTGGAGTCCAGAACAGCATGCCGATCGGGGTTTTTGAAAGGCAATCCTGCTTTCTCTCAGAGACTGAGCACAAGAGGAGAAGCCGGAGATAGAGAAGGGGTCAGAAGGTGGTGAACATAATTTGTTCATGGGAAGGTCAAGGCCTTGACTGTCAGGCTTGCCTGCAAGGGACTGAAGGAAAGCAGAGCTTGAGAAAGAGAAGTGGGAGAGTCTGGGGTCTGGCAGAGGCGGAGAGTGCAGGAGGAGGGAATGGCCCAGGGTGACCAGGCGGCTGAGCTGTGAGAGGCGCAACAGGAACAGCAAGGGCAGGAGGCAAGGGGGATTTGGTGTGTGTTAGGTAGAGTTCGAAGAGCCTGTGAGGTTCCCCACGTGGGCAGAAATATCCTGGAATTGCCACGACAGCCACTGTGAAGGCAGATGGAAAACCAGGGTGAGCTCAGGGGAGATTCGGGGCTGGAGAGAGACTGGGGAGTCCGGGGCATAAATCCTGGTGATTGAGGCGATAACTGGGCGAGGGGCCGCGGTGCGGCTCCCTGGAGATCATCGCCCTGTCTTTCTTACACATGTGCCCTTCAGAGACGTTTTTGCTGAGGCACGTTTTGTGTTGGAAGCGTGATGAAGGATAGCTTTGCCTCTGAACAGGAACTAAATTATTTGCCACTAAACCAGCAACTGCTCAGCCATTACTCATGGAATGGCCATTATCAGTCACATGCACAAGGGCTTCCCTCGGAATTTTGAGTGTCTTTCAGCGGTTTGTTGAAAAGACGATGGTGACAGAATTTGTGGCAGCACGAAGTACCTCTTCCCGTTAACTAACCCTTCGGGTGTCTGCTGGGGTCCGAGAGGCACGGGACAGCACGGCCAGCCCACGCCTCACTACAGACCCAGGCTGGGTGTCGGAGCCATTGTGGGGTGTCTCGGGCATGTAGTGCTTTATTTCCTGTCATGTCTGCTCAGTCACCTCAACTTAATCATAGACATTAGGTTTTGGTGGCTTAGGTTCTAAAGGGTTGCACGTCTCCTCGTAATGTAACTTCATGTATAGGGGAACCTTGTGAATAGATCATTTCAATAATAAAGCTCATTGTTTGCAATACTCATTATCAAGGTAACTTGCTTTTGGGGGAATACGGTAAATTATACTGCTTATTTCCCACTGGTTTTGTTGGGCAGGTTATTAGCTAATGTTTCAAACACTTTGCTGCACAAGTAATTAAGCGGTTGGACAACATCCGCACTGCTTCATACCTGCATCTTGCAGTTCTTACAGCGGAAGTAGTTTGTAGCTCACTGCTCTGATTGAACAGTATGGCTTTTTTTTCCCCATGAAAAGGTCTGATGGCATGTACAGGAAGCCAGTGTCAGGATAGATCTGACTCGCTTTTCTTTCGTCCGAGAGCTTCTCCTTAGCTCCCTTGTGAGCCAGGAGATGCCCTCCTGCCCACCAGGCGAGCGCTCCAGCTGGCCGGCGGCAGTTACCGAGATTGAAATCAATCACGGGACGGCCAGTCTGATAACGCTGCTCTGCAGGGCAATTACCACCGCCCCCCCTCCGTTCCACAGAAGGTGTTGAAAGGCATTGCTTTCAACAATTTTATATATTCAATGGGCATTAATTAATTTTTTTCTTTAATCTAACCAGGAAAAAGAAAGCAGTTTTTAAAGATTTGTTTTATTTTATACATTCGTATGTGCGTCCATGTGGTGAAAATTTTTTCATCAATTACATTGGAAAGGTGATTTTCCTAAACAAACAAACTGATCTTATTTTGTGTAATGTGTTGTAGGTCTCTTTAGTTATTTAACGTGTGCATAATTTTTTTGGCTTCTCCACTGGGCTGTGTCTGTTAGAAAAGGGTAAAGAGCTGCTTCTCCTATTGCTTTCCATAAAAATCCTATCATAGCATTAGGTCTACAATAGCCCATTTTATAATACATCTGTTTTGGATGAAACTCAAATGTGGTGGAAAATTCATGATTCATATTTTCAAAATCTGGATTTAATTTAAACTGGAGGGAATTTTAGTTCTTAACCACCATATATTCACATCTACTTATGCTTTGTGCCTGCCCATGTTTGTAAATCTGGTGTGTCAGGATTGTTCCGTGAAATCACTGGGAGAACAATACTCCATCCTCAGGATTTATTTAATTGGTGCTTTGTAAAGAGGTTCTTGCTAACTGATTTTGAAGGAATGGTTGGGCTGCAACAGAGCTGTGTTCCCATGGCATTACTGACACCATGTTATTTGCTTGGGCATTTTCACTAATGTATGAGAGGGACCACCCCCTAAAACGGAATTATCTCCTGGAGGGCGGGCCACTTGTAGTGCAGGCTTGCCTAATGTTCCAGGAACCCATCTGTATTAGTGTACGACCTGGCGTTGTTGTGAGAGGCTGCGTTTGGCTTCAGTGAATTTTTTTTGAAGACTGTTTCAGTGCATCTGCCCATTTCATGATAGGTGATTTAATAATAGCCCACCTGCCCACACGACGCTGAGCGTTCAGCAGTTTTTGACCAAAATCAGCATGACCCCGTGCCTCACCCTCCATTCACCTGATCTCGCCCCAAGCGACTTTTATTTTTGTTTCCCTGGATGAAAAAAGTCCTCAAAGGGAAACGTTTTGCTGATGTGGAAGAGGTGAAACAAAAACAGCAGAAGCACTGAAAGGCACCAAAGTCAGTGAGCTCAAAACCTGTTTTGAGTGGTGGAAAAAGGTCTCGATAGGTGCCCTGCATCAAAGGGAGAGCACTTTGAAGGTGACTGAGGTTTAAACATGTGAGAATAAATGTACATCCTTTATAAATAAATTACGGGTTTTTTGTGTCCCCCCCCTCGTATTAAACAATAATGTATTATATAATAATGTATTAAACAATGGAGAATGCCACATAGTCCCCATAACTGGACAGATAAATTTGAGCAAGCAAAGCTGAAGAGTCATTCATTGTTTGTTTTTCAAAGGTCTCACCAGAAAATCGAAGACTCGGAAGAAAGCAGTGATGAAATTCTGGCTCGTCTGACATCTGCGGTAAGGCCATGCAGTTTTCCTTCTTAGGGTGTGGAAACAATGACTTCGGGGTTTTTAAGGGAGGCATGTGGGTGAAGATGTGGAGACACTTGCCCTGTGCCTGCTCGTCATTGTGAGAGGCCTGGGTCAAGGCAGAAGGGGACAATGGCATTGACTTGGGACACTTGATGCAGCCTCTCCTGCCAGAGCGTTGATACTCCTGGTGGAAAATTCCTGCATCCTTAGTGCAGGTGTAATATCTGATTTTTAAACTAGAGAATGACTTAAACTAGAGAAAGGTGTGACCTTTTGCACAAAGAATAAAAGACTGTATGTGTCCTTAGGGGGAGAAAAGAATGACCACCGCCAGTAAGAGGCCAGGTTGTCGGTTTTCGTTGTACTGGATTGCAGTATTTTCACTGTTTTCTCAAGCCACAAATCGGAATTGGTAGTTAGTTGCCTTGTTGGCCGAAGAAAAGCATATGCCTATCCTTATAGAAAAAGCTGGCCGTGGTCGCTCAGCATGGACCTTCAGTTCTGAGGCTCGAGCAGTCCTTCACACAGAACCTTTATCCAATGATTAATCATTTATTAATGATTACTTTCCTAGTCTTATCGGTGATTCTCTGATTCTGCCTTAACTGTATGATTGAAACGGTAGTGGCTGAAAACCACGCTGGATTGGGTTACGTGTGCGGATGAAACTGATTTTGTACAGTTTTACACACCAGGCTGGCCTCTGGGCACAGCTTCAAAGTTCAAAGTTGCCTTTTTTTGTTTTTCTTAAACACAGCTTAGAAAAGTAATTTTTGACTAAACACAGTGATTGGTGGTCTAAACCCTCATGTGAAGTGGAATCTTGACAGTGTGTTAAGAAAAACTGTTCAGCATGAACTTTGCAGCCTATTTTTATTTATTTATCTTTTTTATTAAAGTGTAATTGACACTCATCATTATATGAGTTTCAACATAATGATTCAGTATTTGTGTATATTATAAAATGATCACCACAACAACTTCAGTTAACATCTCTCACCATACATAGTTACAGAATTTTTTTCTTGTGATGTGAGCTTTTAAGATCTGTTCTTTTGGCGACTCTCAGATACACAGTGCAGCATTATTAACTAAAGTTACCATGGTCTACAGCACATCCCCATGCCTTATTTATTTTTGTAATTGGACATTTGTACCTGTGACTCCCTTCACCCATTTTGCCTACCTCTCACCCTGCCTCTGAAAAATATTCCATTTTCATTCTTTCTTTGTCTGTAAGTGGACAGTTAGGGGTACAGATGTCTTTTCTAGTTAGTGCCTTCCTTGTCTTGGATAAATTACCTAGGTGTGTAATTACTGGGTCATGTGGCAGTTCTATTTTTAATTTTTTGAGGAACCTCCATACTTTGATCCACAGTGGCTGTACCAGTCTACATTCTCACCAACAGTGCACAGGGTTCCCTTTTCGCTACATCCTTGCCAACACTTACTATTTCTTGTCTTTGTGACAATAGCCATTCTTACAAGATGTGTGATATTTCATGATGCTTTTGATACCCATTTCCCTGAAGGTGAATGATGTTGAGCATCTTCACATACCCATTAGCCATCTGTATGTCCTCTTTGGAGAAATGTCTATTTAGATCCTCTGCCCATTAAAAAAAAATTTTTTTTTTACTCCCATCTGAGGACATGCTTGTTGATTTTAGAGAGAGGGGGGAAGGGTGGGAAAGAGAGAGGAAGACAAACATCAGTGTGAGAGAGAAATATCGATTGGTCACCTCTCATACATACCCCAGCTGGGAACCAATCTTGCAACCTCGTCATGTGCCCTGGCCAGGACTCAAACCCATGACCCTTCAGTTTATGGGTCAGTGCTCCAGCCAGCTAAGCCACATGGGCCAGGGCTCTGCCAATTTTTAAATCGAAATTTTTTTTGTTTTTGTTTTGTTTGTTTTGTTTTTCCTATTGAGTTGTATGAATTCTTTATGTATCTTGGATATTAATCCTTTTCAGATTTATGATTTGCAAATATTTTTTCTCTTTAGTATATTCCCATTTTATTTTGTTGTTGGTGTTCTTTGCTGTGCAGAAGCTTTTTAGTTTGATGTAGTCCTACATATTGATTTTTGCTTTGGTTTTATATCCAAAAAAGTCATTATCAAGACTGATGTAAATGAGCTAATTTCTCATGGTTTAATCTAGAATTTTTATGGTTTCAGGTCTTACATTCAAGTCTTTAATCCATTTTGAGTTAATTCTTGTATGTGGTTTAAAATAGTGGTCCAGTTTCATTCTTTTGCATATGGCTGTCCAGTTTTCTCAACACCACTTACTGAAGAGATGGTCCTTCCCCCCTTGTGTATTCTTGGCTCCTTTGTCATACATTAACTGACCATATAGGCATGGGCTTACTTGAGGGCTCTCCATTCTGTTCCACTGATGTGTCTATTGTTGTGCCATACCATAGTGTTTTAGTTACTATAGTTTTGTATTATAGTTTGAAACCAGAGAATGTGATGCCTCCAGCTTTGTTCTTTCTCAGTATTTCTTTGGCTATTGGGGGTCTTTTGTGGTTCCATACAAATTTTAGTGTTGTTTGTTCTATTTCTGTGGAAAGTGCCACTAGAATTTTGATAGGGATTGCATTGAATCTGCAGATCATGCAGTTTAAAGTATTGAACAAAGAAGAGTGCCTGGTGTGCACAATCCTTAAAAAGCCACTCCCCACGGACCAGATACTATGTTGAATATTGTATATGTGTACGTGCACATTCTTAAACTCTACAACAGCCCTATGAAATAGGTGACATGTCTCTGTTTTGTAGCTATGAAAGCTTGTAGGGGTTGTTTGCACAAGGTCACCCATTTATAATAGAATAGAACAAAGCCAAGATCTAAACACAGAATTTTTTACTTCCTAATCATATTCTCTTAACTACTATGGTTCATTTTTTCATAATGTAATATAGTTATTGAGATATTTTTCAGAAGCAGCAAAGACATGTAAGATGTGGTCACTATACCCACTATACCCTATATCAGGAAGACAAGTACATTTTAAAAGTTAATATATAAAGTGATTAGCAATTGGGAACCAAAAATTATGGTGTATGGGTAGTGAATTCAAGAACAGTAAGAGAAAGTTTCGTTGAAGAGACTGGACTTGAACCACCATTGAAGGCAGTCAGGATCTGAACAGGTGATGATGAGGAGTGTGTGTACTCTAGCTGTCGGGTTTATTGTGTGCAGGCAGAGGAATGAAACAGTACAGTGAAAAAATAGTGAGTAGACCCACCTGAGTAAGAGAAGGTCCTGGTTCAGAAAAGTGATAAAGTAGACATTGAAGAAGATGACAGGTTGGAGGTGGGGAGACTGGTTGAGAGGCTGATGAAAACCTAGTGTATAGTGGTTTTTGTGGGAACCAAAACAGACCAGTTCAAAAAGGAGCACAAAGAATTTTTCAAAATCAGCAGAACTGGGTAAAAAGGTAGAGGAGGAGTCAGAAGACTAAAGTTCTGAACTTGCATGAGTGGGGAAGTGATGATGCTCATAGGAAGTTGAGCAAAGTATGTGGAAGGAGAGAGCACGTATTTTTGTACATACTGAATTTGAGGAGGTAAGGCCATAAAAATACTCAGGAAATGCCTGGAGACGTGAATCTGGAGCTCAGAGAGGTCAAGGCTGAAGCACTGGGAATCAGGACAGAGAGGCTGTCCATTGAAGAGCAGAGTGGAGGATAGAGTCCTGGGCAGGAGGGCAGCAGGGAGGTGACAGAGGAAGTAGAAATAACCTCCCTCAAGAAAGTCAAATTCAAGAAAGCCTATATAGCACAGGGATGGATAGCCAAGCGTTTGCTAGATACTTGGTTGAGGTCACCTTCCTAGAAAAATCTCCAAGCTAACAGACTGAATAAATTGAGGTGAGGTGCTAGAGTAGTGGTGTTTATGCGTGAGAATAAACAACAGAGAAGAAAATGTCCTCTCTGCCATTGGCCCAGAGTACTGAAAATATCATTAAAGGGAGATTGAGGACCTTGATTCTTAATTCTTCCAACGGTGATACCTTGGTTGTGCCAAGCTGAGTGGTTAGACTAGACCAGTATCTAAGTTCTAAAATTTCTTCAGTCACTGCATAAGCATTTAGGGAACTGTTGTGCTTCAGTCTTTATGATGTAATTGTTCCTGCTGATAGTGGTATAAAAACTCTGGAACCTAGGTGTTAACACGAGGCAAGAAGGGAACTATTTACATACCTCACTCAAGTTAACAATTCTCATCTCCCATGACCCAGAACGCATTCATTAAAGGAAAGCAAAAGTGACGCCTGCGGGTTGTAGCATTGCTGAGGGGCTGCTCAGGGTAGGTGTGGTTCGGGGGGCACTGAAATGGGGGCGGCGGCGATACAGGTCGCTGTACTGTCTTGTACACTCACCTCTTTTTATCCAAACCTAGCTATTCAAGCTTGGGAGTTTTGTAGGTGGCCGTCTTTTAAAAAAATTCCTCCTTTCTTTAACCCCAATAGTTTATTTCTTAGTCCCAGGTTAGGTTTGCGTGTCATCCTTGCGCAGGGGCCATGCTCATCTTCTCTGTATCGTTCCAATTTTAGTATATGTGCTGCCGAAGCGAGCACCCCAGGTTAGGTTCATCAAGGGAAACATCCTGCCATCTAAAACATAATAATTCCTGAAATTCTACCCTGGAAGAAAACATCAGTGAGTTTTCATAGGAAAGGGACGTGAGAAGATGGTACATGTGTAGAAATTTTAAAAAAAAGAAAGCCTTTATAATTGAGTCAGATTTGCAGTTGTTGAATTTATACAAACATGAATGATAAAAATGTTCCAGCCATGTTTCTGGTGATTTTCAACAGAGAGTCACCCTCCCAAGTGGCTGATGTCCACAGACCCAAACAATCAAGCTCTGTAAGAAGTTTGCAGCTACGGGAAAGGACATGGATATAATAGAATCCTTCTGCTCTATCAAGTCTGCAGAAACACTCCGGATATTATTATCTGGAAACTCTTTCTCTGTTGCACATGCGGTTTCTGCCTTAGCACCGTAGCTTCCTTTCTAGTATCTTCTGACCCTACACATTTTGTTATCTTGAAAATTTTCTCTTTTTCACTTACTATGAGTTCATTGACTGAGTCTGGTGGACTAAGAAGGGCCCTCGAATGGCATAGCCTACCTGTTCCCTCCCATTCTTGAAGGTCTAGGCATGATTCTACGTTATTTTTAAACATTAATTCTTAGTGTTCATGACAAAAAGTATTCAGAATTGATAATATGGCTTTTATATATTTGTGTTACAATCTAGAGTTTACAATGAATTAAGTGTTGCTTTCAAAGCCATTGTTCTTGGGATGTAAATTTTGGAACTGTGTTAAACTTGGAGGCATCGGAAAGAACTGAGAGTACTTGGGAAGCATCCAAAGACAGGAAATAGAAACACCGATATCCTTAAATGGGAGATCACACTGATTCGAGACTTTCATCTCTTGCTTCCTTAAAGTCAACATCCCCAGCAATCCCTGTTAGACTGTCTCTTTTTCTTTAGGCTAAATTTTCTTGATGGAAATTGTCGGGATAATAAAACACAAGCATCGTGTCTGGGCTTGAGTGAAATTTGTGACTTTCTTTGCCCACAGTCTAGTTGTCAAACCACTGAGGTGACGTGCGTTAAGCTAAGATGTGAATTTTAACACAATTTGTAGCACAAATATACTAGATGCCTACATGGTGGCATGGTGACATCAGTGGCATTTATAAAGGGACGAGGGACACGGGGTGTGGTTCTCTGTGCTGCCTGGACCTGTGGAATCCGCCGTCACTTGGATGGTGAAAGCAAGCAGTGTTGAATGTCTACAATAAAACCCTAAGTTGGTGGGGACGGTGGTGGAGAGTTTGTGACTGAGTCTTGAGAGACGAATTAAAATTACAAATCAAGAGTTGAGAATTTACAAAGAGGGATCCATGGGGATGAGAGCAAAATCTGATACTTGGGGATCATTTAACTAGACATTCTTACACCCTGATGTTCCTTCTCAGTGCTAATTTAGTTTATCATTTTCATCAGTTTAAATGTCTCCACATGGTTTTGCTCTGTACCCTCGCTCATGTTCTTCCGTTCATCCAGCTTCAATGTAGAACCTAAGCTTCTGGTGCTTTCAGTGGTATTTTCTAAATTTCTTCTCCTGGGTCTTCCTTCAGGTGCATTGAAGGAAATTTAGCCTAAAGAAAGAGAAACAGTCTAATAGGGATTGTTTGGGGTGTTGATTTAAAGGAAGCAAGAGATGAAAGTCTAGACTCAGTTTTGAGCTCCTGTTTAAGGATATCTGTGTTTCTGTTTCCTGCCTTTGGATGCTTCCCAAGGACCCCTCTGAGGAACACTGCTGAGCTAAAAAATCGTACTTGCCAGTCAAAACCAAATGACAAATGAAGGTGTCCGCTCTAAGTTCGAGAAGATCTTGCAGCAAATGGACTCCTAAAAAGCAGACAAGCCGTGACTTTGATGAAAGTGTTGGAGAAGAGCACCTGCTGTGGAATGCCTTTCTGTTTTTCTGTAGAAAGCAAAAAAGAGAGATGATGATTACTGACTGCTGCACATTGTCACGTTCACAAAAACACTTTTCTCTGCTCGGTGTCCAGACATTGTGACGGCACTCCGTCAGTTTTCACGTCCGTTGTGAGCTTGTCCTCTCATGATCTCCGGTATTCTTTCTAGGTTAAGTACTTTTCTCATTTTCCCCTCATTTGCGATCCTGCTTGACAGGTAAAATGGGTCTGATTTTACTCTTATTAGCTAAGGCCTGCACTTAACTCGGACCTTTGATTTTTCTCCCAAGTTGTCTTTTCCCTATAGTTTTCTAAGAAAAAAGAACGCTGTTCACAGAGGCACGAGGAACGGCATTTACTGAACAACCACTGAATGCGTGCGCTGTGGAACTCAACAACACCGTTTTGTTTTTTTTTTAAGTTTTTATTTATTTTTTGAGAGAAGGAAAGGGAAGGAGAAACATCAATGTGGGTGGTTGCCTCTTGCGCACCCCCTAGTGGGGAACCTGGCCTGCAACCCAGGCAGGTGCCCTGACTGGGAATCAAACTGGCGACCCTTTGGCTCGCAGACCCGTGCTCTGGCCACTGAGCTACACCAGCCGGGAGACACCAACTTTTTAAGATTCTCTATCTTGTCGGCCGTCTCCTTCCTCTACTATTGCTGGTTCTCATAATTTGTTTTCATTCACGTAAAACTCTTCTTCTTTGCCGTGCCTCATCTTTCACCAGAAGCTTCAGTCATGTTTTTAGGGCTGTGCCTTTCAGGACGTGTTTGTACCCTTTCTGGGCCCCGAAAGCACGCACGGCGGCCAAGGTTCCTGTGGTTTGTACCTGAGGAATCTGCAAGTTGGCTTTGATTCATTGGAGAATTTTCTTTTTCAACAGTTGTATCTGAAGACAACAAGGACTGCTTTTTAAATTGGAAACTTTCCAATTGGTACTGGTTCAGCAAGGAGAAATAGCACGGGATTTTGGTTTTGATGAATCTCAAAAAGTTAGAATTTTCGAGACTTCAGTGACTGACTGTCAAGTTAGCAAGGTGTAGAAATAGTCTTAGGTTAGTCAACCAGGGGAGCATCCATCACATTTAATGTGTGATGAGCACAACCTAATGCTGGTTTTTACCACATGTAGAAATATGTTTTTTAAAAACACTGAAACACGAGTTTCCACTCACCTTTTACCCAGCTGTCTGCCTCTTTTTTCCTGGGGAATGGAGAAATGGAGTGTAGTTAATCTCCCTTTTCTTCATCTGTCACAGACCTGAGCAAGCATGTTGCTTCAGAGAATCAAAGGAAGTTGCTCCCTCAGGGAATGACTAACCTTCTGTCTGGCTGCCATAGGATCGTGAACGTCTTGTTACCTTATATTTCTTATCTGCAGGGAACATAAAATTCCTACTTGGAATCCTTAGCCTGGCTCCAGCTCTTCCAGTGGCTTAAGAGCTACTGTGTGATTTGGAGAAGGGCCAGCTAGATTGAGTTTTTAGAGAAAGTGTCAAGTGAGACCCTAGAAGACAGATCTGGTTTCGAGGAGCATTTAAAAGGCACCAGAGGAATTGTAGCGCATTTCTGGTATAATGTTCCTCATTCTTCTTTTTTTATAAGAAGTCACAGGGCTGGTTAGCAGCTTCCCTCAGCAGCTACGGCATCCAAAGGGCCTTGGGCTATGGACCATAGGTCCCTAGGACCACTGGAGAGCTGTTTCCCTCAAGAAGGGTCACAGGGACACTTCACACACCTGGAGCTACCAGTGCCTGAACAGACAACTGAATGGTGTATTTTTGTCCTTTGTCAATTAAAAAATGCATATATGTTCTGTGTCTATTGTATATCAAAATGACTTTCTTCATCCTGGAAATGGACCCCCAAATTCCAAAAGATATAGATGCACATACACAACTTTTAAAAATTATTTGCTAAGTTATCATCTCTACTTCCAAGAAAACCTCTGCACCTTCCCAGATTTTGTGGCAATCTAATTTATCTCTAGCTTTGAGAATTTAGTTTGGCGAGCAGTATAATGCGTGCTGATTTGCAACTGAAACAAGCCCAGTGTGGGGATATCATCTGTTCAGGAGGCTGTGCGTACATAGAAGCCATTCAAGAATAAAACATGTCTCAAGGAATCCCTTGTGAATAGGGGAAGAATGTGTGTATGTGTGGACATGTGTGGGCATACATATGTATACTATGGTATTTGGCTATCTCCTCCCAAGATGAAGAAAATTAGTTTGAGATGTAATACACATAGAAAACAAAGACATTTTTAATTGACAAGGAATAGATGTATACCCTTCCGCTACCAATTTGTGCATTGCCAGTCATGAGTTTGTAAAGTGTTACTGGAAAGTTCTGTCTGAGAGGTTTGAACTAAAGGAGCTTTAAAAGGACGATCCATGAACATTTCATACTGAGCTGCTTCTTTGTGCATTTTTTAAAAATAAAACATCTTATAGCTGCTTAGCAACTTCCCTCAGCAGCTATGGCATCCAAAGGGCCTTGGGCTGTGGACCATAGGTCCCTAGGACTGCTGGAGAGCTGTTTCCCTCAGGAAGGGTCACAGGGACACTTCACACACCTGAGACTGCCAGCACCTGAACAGACAACTGCCATAGGACCTAAGGGTAGGATCAAGATGGAGAATCTGCCGTGAAATGTGATTTTTGCGTTCTTAAGTCAATGTTACAGCTTTATGTGCATATTGCAGAAGGGCCTGGAGGCGTATAAAAAGGTAAAAATTACTTGAATGTTTTTGGTGGTGATGGAATAAGGTAGATTTTAAATGTTTCTGTTTTTTATTTTCTTGTAAAAATTAGAATATGGTGAAATTTCATGTGACTAGTGGGTAAGAATAGTGTGACTTCTATTCCTATATTCATAAGCGTCAAAATGGGGGTAAACCTGGTGCGGAGCTATCAACACTGGGCATTATGCTTTGCATTTTTCTTTTTATTTATCTGACACTTGATTGTTTAACTTGGGCCTGAAGACTTCACAATTTTTTAAAAAATCCCAGAACAGAAAAAATGCCCATAATGAAACCACTCAGAAATAACTTATTATTAACATTCTAGTGTTTATGACTTTGTAGGCCACTTTTCTTGTGTGCATACTTTTTATATTTAAAAAGATGACCCTTTTATTTTGTGGTCTGTACTTCTCACTTCATTTATAGTCTCCCATTCTATGATTTACCCTTTCCCCTATTTTTGAATATTGTGCTTGTTTTTAATCTTTTGTTACTGGAAACAGCACAGAGATGAACTTCTGTGTGGGTAAATGAGGGAAGAATCTTGCTTGCAGATGTTCACTTATTAGACTGTTGATTTTGAAACACCAACAGAGAGCTGGGGAAGAGGCTAGGAAGGGCTGACGCCTGCGGAGTTCTCACCCCGCGCAGGCGCTCTGCTGTGCTCCTCGTGCGCTGCAGCGTTTTGGCCTCACATGGCAGAGCGTGGCATCCTTCCCACCGGAGAGATGAAGCCTTCCAGACAGGGAGTAGGAATTAAGAGTCCACATTAATTAACAATAACAAAACTCAGGGTTCAAAAAACAATTTGCACTTAAAACACATAGTTACTGAGTAGGTCTCGACAAATGGGGTTTAAGGTTTGATTATAGAATATTTTTATTTGAAGCATTTTATGAAATAAGACCTGTCAAGTTATATAGTAAATAACATTTTAATTTTTAACCTGTTAGCAATCATTAAATACTGGTAAACGTGGCTGTGTGGTTTAGCAATTTGTATAATTCATTTAGACCGGTTCTGAGGTCTTCTGGTTTCATTATGAGCACTTAGAAATATGTGAACTCTGGTAAAGATTTTATAGCAGGTAAACCATTTTCCAAAACTACACTCTATTAGCAAGTTAGTCTAAGGCCTCAAAAAGGTGTTGAATGATGGTTTCTCAAAAAGACTCTGTGTTACTATTCTGTGATACGTGGACTGGTCCCCCAAAGATGAGTGCCCCAATTAGTGCCTGTACATGTCACATTAGATGGTAAAAGGTGCATTGCAGATATAACTAAGGCAACCTGGGTTGTCTGCATGGATCCAGTCAAATCCCACAAATCCTTAAACGCTAAGAACTTGCTCTGGCAAAAATCAAAGAGAAATTACAGAAAAGAGGGTATGATAAAAAAATTCCAGGCATGAGAAATATTAAGCATCCTATAGCTGGCCAGAAGAGGAGGGGCTCATATGCAGAGAGAGGCCTCTAGGAGTTAAGGGCAGATTCCAGGTGGCACTCGGCCAGGAAGCAGGCACCTCAGTGCTGTAGATAGATGCAAGCACTGGATTCCTCCCAAAACCCGAATGGACTTGGAAGCATGTGCTCCCCCAGAGCTTCCAGTAAGGAGCACAGCCCTGCCCATCGCTTGATTTTGGCCCCATGAGTCTTTAAGCAGAGGATCCTGTTGAACCACACAGTACCTGGACTTCTGACCTCCAGAAATGTGAGCAGACAAATGGATGTCTTTTTAGGCTGCTACATGAGTAGTAATTTGGTATGGCAGAACTACAAAATTAATACACATTTCTTGTTGAATACATACCCACAATCCCTTGATTCATAAAGCAGCAGTTGCCTCTCGAATGTCAAAAGCTGCCAAGCCACAGCTAGTTGTTTGAAACCTTTGAAGTTTCAAAGTGAATTTTTAAAACTAAAGTCAGTCGTTCTTACATTTATAAAGGCTTCAGGATTCTGTGGAAATGTAAAACCTTATTTTTAAAGTAAACTGAAATGACAAGAACTTGAAGTACTGCTCACAACTTTTATTTTTTAAAGATTTTATTTATTTATTTTTAGAGAGGGGAAGGGAGGGAGAAAGGGAGGAAGAGACACATCAATGTGTGGTTGCCTTGTGCGCCCCCTACTGGGGACCTGACCCACATCCCAGGCATGTGCCCTGACTAGGAATTGAACCAGCGACCCTTTGGTTTGCAGGCTGGCACTCAGTCCACTGAGCCACACCAGCCAGGGCTGTTCACAACTTTTTGATGAAACATATTGGTCCCTTTTATGCCAGTTGCATGTAGGTCGGTGGCATGTAATAAGCAGAGGTAATACTGGTTGTCAAGGAGTTTATTTATAAGTTAGGTGGGAAGAAGGGGCTTAAACACATGAAATATTAAGGCAATTACGCACTGGATTGTCTTCTGTTTATTTTATTAAGCTCAACTGTATTAACTATAATAATGCACTGATGGTGATTATAATGATGATGATGATGATGATAACCTAACACTCAGAAAGCACTTACTCTTGTTGGGTACCATCCCAGATACTTTAGGTATTAACTCATTTAATTCTATAACAGTCCTATGGGCTGTGACTTCACCCCACCAATTGCAATTCTAGAACTTCCTTCAAAGTTGGTATAAAATAAACAGAGATTCCCTTCTCCTGTTTTAGGCTTTTGGATTTTGAGTTCTGAATCTTGTTTTCCCAGGAATCCCTCCCATGTTGGTGATTTTTATGGACAGACTTTATAGTTGGAAAAGGTCTTAACTTGATGTAGATTCATTGCAATACAGTGTTTCTAATGTAAGATCCCTTCAAGCTTCTACGGGCTCGATCCCCTACAGGTGGGTGACCCTATGGTGGGACATCCCTCAAACACCTGGGACCCGACTAGTGTTGTGGTTAAACATTTCTATAGGTGAGAAGTTTACCTCCAAAAAGTACACTGAGAAAAGGGGCTTTACTCAGCAAGAGCGGCATGTAACATGGAATAAGAGGTGTATTAACACATGAGTTTGCAAGTTTCATTATGTTTTTTTTTTAAATATTTTATTTATTTATTTTTAGAGAGAGGGGAAGGGAAGGAGAAAGAGAGGGAGAGAAACATCAGTGTGTGGTTGCCTCTCATGCACCCCCTACTGGGGACCTGGTCTGCAATCCAGGCATGTGCCCTGACTGGGAATCGAACCGGCGACCCTTTGGTTTGCAGTCCCGCACTCAATCCACTGAACTATACCAGCCAGGGCTTATTATGTCTTTAAAGATACTTTGCTAAATCAACTATATCATGTAAACTCACTGAAGAATCATTTAAATGTCATATAGATTGAAAATACTCTGGTCTTATCTGAAAATGAGAAAAATGTAATGATGTAAACATAATCAGTGTTTTATTTCATTATTATAGCAAAATCAAAATGTCCAAAATATCCTTGTTTCCTTAAACAAATATAACATTTCATTTTTATGAATTTTTTATTTGCCAAGAAGTCAGCATCGAACAGCAATCACGGCCCTGGAGAAATCCCAGAGCAGGAGTGGGGAGAGCAGCTCTGGGGACTGAAGGAGCAGGCACACCCACTTTTTAAAAAAGACGTCAGAGTTATTAGCTTGCTCTCTGCGGGGGTTTTCTTTTTCCACCTAGTACGTCTGCAGCTTTTCCTGTTCCTTGTGCCACAACATTTATGAGATTTCCCCAACCCAAAATGGCCTCCCACAATTATTTTTCATCTCTTTGTTAAGATTCGCACCACCTCTAGCTCTGTTGGGTAGATTAAATGGCTTTAGCATCACCAGCTGTTCATTTGCAGGCTGACAGATATCACCACCCCCTGGAGGCTCACGCTTGTTCTCTTTTGATGGTGGATGATTTGGAAAAGAAGCATTCGTAAACAAATCTTCAGAACCGTGCCTTGGTCTGGGTGCTTCTGACATTTACCTTCCCAAATGAAGCGTGTTCTACTGAACCTCACGCACTCATAGTTGACCCTTTCCACCGTGGACAGCTCCGATCATTTGAAAGTTCTGAGTGCTAAAACAGACCAGTTTGCCACTTCTTCCCATTGGTCTTAATTTTACCTTCAGCCTTTTAAATATTTGAAGCTAATGATCAGTGGTGGTAACAGGAGCCAGCGGCAGAATGATTAATAAAGGAGTTCATTTCAATAGGCTCATAATCTGCTACTGAAGAACTCCAGCTAAAAAGGCAATTGCACTAGCCTGTGACGGTGTTATAGCCGAGGGGAGGGTAGAATGCTACTGGGGTATAAACAGAGAGGACTTCACTGAAGGGAAGATGCTAATGAAGTTGGGACTTGAAGGATAAGAAGGGGCAACCACACAAAGGCGGGAGGTAGAGAGGCACTCCAGACAGGGAGGCAATCGTATGGAAAGGCTCAATCCTTGCAAGAGGGAAAGGAGAGCCTTGGGGGAAGAGAAGTAGCAGCCAGAGAGGAAAGAGAAAGCCTGGAGCATGTGGTATCATGGAATCCCAGTGGTTAAGAAGTAACGGGTAACGGTGTTAGCCCCTGCAGAGAGGTCAAGGTAAATGAAGACTGCTGCCACCTGTTGCATTTCGCTATAAAGTGGTGACTGTCTCCTGTTTGTCCTCCTGTGGGCACTGTCTGCTCCCCAGAAACCTAACCAAATGCTACTCCCAACCAAATACCATCCACATGTTGGTCTTTCCGGAGTCCATCGTTATCTTTGTGGGTGTGACCTGAATGTCATTCTTCTGGTAATAGTCCTAGAAACATAGTTATCCACTCCAAGTAATCCAGTTGACATGGTTAACTCATACCATGCTTGTGACCATCTGAAAATTATCAGATCTTTTCAACGTGACCTTCTGTCCAAGCAGATGTTTGCACATGTAGGAGACTTAGTTAAGAGGCTTAGAAACCTAAATGTAGGACGCTATTCCTGTTCATTCTGTTACTTTCAGGGCACTTGTGTGGATATTAGTCTTTGAACAGTCAGCTGTTGTCTAAGTTGTAATGAAATTAATAGGCATATCTGTGTGTATTCAACAAAAAAGCCTATATAAAAAATTTATAAAATATCCCTAGCCTTGAAATAGGTGAGTGAGCATAAGCATATTTTTTCCTCCTAGTGCTAAACAAACATGTCTTTGATGTGGTGACAGCAGTTACTGGGAAAACAAGTATTTGTTAAAAAAAACTATTAGGTGGAGAGCCATCTTGTCTAGACAGATATTTACATGTCTTTCTTAATTTCTCAATTATTGGTTGGCATTGACAGGTAATTGCAAGATTATCTGGGTGTCAGACATGTGGCAATATTACAGAAAATAATGAACTTGGAAATAGGAAAACAGGCTTCTGAGGAACAAAGGAAATTGTTAGTTAGCTCATGGGTATTCATTGGGCAAAAGTCTGGCCACCGTCCCTGCTCAATGTGTGTTTTAGCTAAGAGTATGTTGATTACTTTAAGAAGCATATTTATTTGTTTTGTTTCCCTAGAGTGTTTAAAGTCCTTATAGCTTAAAATTTTATAGAGGTAAAAATGAGTATATTTGGGAATAAAACAGGAAAGAATACTGGGATATGTTTCTTCTTACATTTAACTTAAGAAATGGGAAAATGCATTCTATGTTTTAAAAAACATTTCTATCATGCTATCAAAATGTAAGTTTTTTTAAAAAATTAATAGGTTTACTAAAAACCCTTAGGAAATTGTGAATTAGTGATTCTATGCAAAATCCGTTTGTGCGGGCAAACCTTTAGTTAGCTGAGATGTTGGCCACTATTGGTCTGTCCTCCAAAAATGACCCTCATTCTCTCCAGAATGGTTTTCAAGGGCCTCACTTGGTTTTCAAGGGCCTCTTGCTCCCTGAAGCCTGTGCGTGTCTTCTCAGTTGACCTTCCTCATGGAGATGCTCCCAGCACTGAGAGTTTGCATTTGGCTCTTTCCGTTGCCTCTTGAGCCTTCGCATTGATGCAGAACAGTTTTGGGGGCATTTAGATTTTGAGGATGAAGGCGCTATTAAAGTACCAGAGAGAAAAGAAGCCTGAATTCTAGAAATAAGAAGGGCTCTTGTGCCTGTTAAATTGCAGCACTACGTTGTGAACAGCCCTGCTGGTTATTGAAGACAGAAAAACCAAAGCAATTCAACGTGTTTTTGATGGGGAGCCAGGGGAGAGGGAAAATTTTGAAATACATCTTATCAGTCCCTGAATTATCCTCTATTTAGACATTTATAAGAGCAAATATACCCTAAGCTACAGATGTGTTTTGAATTATCTCGTTTTGTTATACTGAGTAAACTGCATTTTAAATTAAAGTTTAAGCTTCTTAAAAAGCATCCTTGCAATTTTTTTTGTACTTGAGTAGATCATGTCTATCAAACTGCTGATAGTAACCGAACCTTATCATTGCATTGGATCATAGCATCATTTACCCCATACCTAAAGCAGAGTGAAGGCCATGTTCCATTACAAAGGAATTAAAATAGAGGAGAACAAAGTAAAAAGTAAAGATCAATTGTCCATTGAAATGATTATAGGAGTAGAAGATCGAGTCTTGGGGAAACGAAGCTATCTTATTGACGAGTGGAATGATTCTCCACCCTGGATACAATCCAAAATCACTAAGGAACCTTTGAAACACTAGCAGCAGCCGCAAATACTGATACCTGGGCCTTCCCCCTAGAGATTCTGACATAGTTGGGACCCAAGTATCAGTCATTTTTTAAAGCTCCCCAAGTGACTCTAATGTGCAGTCAGGTTTGAGAACTGCTGACGTAGGTAGATGAATGTCCAAACTATTTAAAGAAAGCATTTCTTAGTAGACTTAAGTAGTGACTACATAGGTATTTGATAAGAGGAAACATGAGAAAAAGATGAGGGAGAGAAACTTTTAGTGTAAAATTAGTAGTCTTACAATCCATTATTCAGTTCTGAAATAGAAAAACGCTGATAAAACCTTTTCATCACTGACTTTGTGGGGAAAAAAACAACCTTCTGAACCTATTTAGTGGAAAATCTTGAGGTTTTTGTCTCCATCTCATTTGGTATGAGTAATCATACATTTTATTGCATAAATATTAATGTGTCTGATTCCTGATTACAAAGCGCTGCCGCAGACCTTACTGAGGGTGTGATGTAATTAGGGTACCTTTCTGAAATATATACAGTTTTGAATTGTGACATCCATCTAGCCCCAGGGGTTCTAGATCATAGTAGGGAGGGGTAGTGACAGGGAAGGCCAAGGTAATAATGTACCCTCTGTCAGATTAAGAATGCCTTTCTTCTGACTGCCTAGGCAGTGGTTTCATGCCCGCATCCCATAAAAACAATGGCCAGTATCAGACGTGGCTCTTGGCTCTACAGGTGCACAGTTCTCCAGCCTGATCTGGAAGAGGGCTCCATTTCCGTTGCGGTGAGAGAGACTACAGCTGGCCAGCAACACACAAGTAGAGAAGTAGAAAAATAATCGCTGACCTCCGAAAGACTCTTCAGCATAGCCAACAACCCACACCTGCAGCAGTTTAAAATAACACATATCTTTTATCTCAAACAGTTTCTGAATGTCAGGAGTTCAGGAGCATCTTATAGCTGGATGGTTTTGCTCGCGGTCTGTCAGGAAGTTGTCAAAGCCTGGGCCAGGATGTGAATCCTCCGAAGGCTTGACTGGTTCTGGTCAATGGCGTTTATTTTTCAATTCCAACAGGTCTCTTATGGATACTGAAAGAAAATTCTAGTCTCTGCTTGTGCAGTTGCTCAGAGTTTTAGTTTTCAATCTGAACCTAACAATTCTTTGCAAAGGAGGCCTTGCATGCTAATATGTTCTGAGTCTTGAAGATTGCTGCCGAGAGTAACTTATTAGTGGGGAGTGCCTCCTCTTTTGATCTTCATTGTCCTCCCTGGGGCAGCTTTTTCTCTCCCCTAAATCTTTTCTATGATGTTCTAAGGTTGCCTATGCATCCACCGCCTGTGGGTCAATGAATGAGTGTTGATTGCCCCAGATTATGCTGTAAAATGACAATCAGGTCCCTACCTCTGTGGCGCTTCCCACCAGAAGACAGGCGTTAGTCATACAATTGAAAATGATGAAATGATTACCAGTACGCTTTTAAAAAAAAAGTGCTGTGAAGATGCAGTAGTAGCTTGTAATGGGATCTTAACAATTTGTGTTTTTGCTAGATCAGTGCTTTGTGGTCTGTGTTTCATAGGAAGAGTAACCCGCCTTAGGGGTTCTGTCAAAAAATCTTTTCCATCCTGGGGCAGTGGACGCTGTTCCACACCCCACCCTGCACGGAACAAGCACTCTTATACCCTTCCAGACTGCAGACATTCAGGGGATTTAGTGTCCTGAGGTAATCTCATTTACTTTATGTTTAAAAAAAAAACAAAACTTAGGTTCCAATTGACCTGTGCAGTCCTCACTGCCATCTCTCATCTTCCCAAAATGCTGTATTGGCTTCTTGCTCATCCTGTTCTTCCCTGTCTTCCCCCCCTACCCCCACATCTTTGAAAAGATGTAGTGTTATTCAATGGTTGGAATAGAATACCTTCCTTTTCTGAGCTATTTCTATGTTGATCCTTATTTCTAATTAGAGAAAGAAAAGCTGAAGATTTTGCCCTAACTGGTATGACTCAGTTTGTTGGAGCATTTACCAAACCAAATATAAACCAGAATGTTGTGGGTTCTATTCCTGGTCAGGGCACATACCTAGGTTGTGGGTTCCGTCCTCAGTTGAGAGTGTAGGAGTGGTAACCAATCGATGTTTTTCTCTTGTATCCATGTTTCCCTCTCTCCCTCCCTTCTCCTCGCTCTAAAATCAATAAACATGTCCTTGGGTGAGAATAAAGAAAGGGAAGGAGAAGAAAATCTGAAGATCTCATGGAGAGAATTTCAGGTATGGAAAGCTGAAAGAGACAGGTAGAGGGAAAAGACTGGTTTTGACTCTCCTTGAGCAAAGGAAGGGATCCACAGGCGTCATTCTGCATCTCTGCTGTCGGTCTGTCTCTGAGCCATGGTGCAGTCCTCTGGGGAGGCCCTGACATCAGGCAACCATTGACAAGATCCCAGGGAATGTTTATAGTCTGATCTTGGCTCCACTCCCCAAAATTGGTAACTCTGTGAAGGAGCACAATCCTGAAAAGAGATGGTGGCACTACAATAAAACTTACTAACAATTTTAAATATATAAAATATGCAATAGTTGGTGTTTAATGTTGCTGCTGTTTTCATTTGACTACCTGCACAAGTATCTGAAGGTTTTCCTGTGGGCACTCCTCACTCTGTCTCCCCTAGCCCTCTTTTTTCCTGTAAGATCTTGAATTGCAGATTTTCCTGCCAGGAGCATTTTCAGAGCTCAGACTTCCACGGTTGGGGTGGGACTGACTGTCTTCTCATTACTGTATAGTTTTTGGGAGAGAGTCTTCAGGCGTTGATGAAGCAGCTAAATAAGGATTCCCTTATGAATGGCATTCGGACTTGCCAGCCAGGGAAGCGGCCGGCCTTCTTCACGGGGATGCTGCTGCAGCCAGCCATCGTGAAAGTGACCCCGAGTGGAGTCCCAGCGTCAAGCACATTGTGCCGTTTTTGCCTACAAGTGAATGAATAGAAATTAGATTCATTTCAACAGCAAATCTTCTTTCACCTTGAACTTCCATGTTCTCCCTTTAAAATGTCATTATCAGGACCCCTCCAAACTCACCACCACCTTCTCACATCCGAAGACGCACACACTTCTAACCCTCAAAGGTTGTGTCCTGTGGAGAAACGAGCTTGCTCGATAGGGAATTTTTAATCGCTGCCAAACAGATTTCCCAAAGATTATCTTCGCTGGTTTTCTTTTTCATGTTATCTTTGAAGGTGACTGTGCTTAGCATTTTTTTGGTCTCTTTTATGTTCCTCTTTGAGACGGCTTTTGAGAAAGGATTTGAAGCATTTGAAGTATGTGGGGTTGGAAAAAGAGTGAGAAAGCAAAAATCTGGACAAATAAGTGTGTGGGGGGATGTTATGGCACTTGGGGTTTTTAAGTTTGTCTCGTCTGGTCCCATCTCACCTAGCCTACGAGTTTTTATGCGGCACGTTTCCTGAACTGTTCGCTGTAACCCTCTTAGACTTCAAGTGAACACTGACTGTGTTTGAGTGGAGGTCCAATTAAAACAGGGTCACCTATCTCAATTGTTCTAGAACTTCTGTATAAACTAGAATCTTTGAGGGATAAATAAGAGTATCTCTGCCAGCTTTTATGCCTGTTTTAATAATTTGTTATTTGCATTATTTCTGAATGCTTTATAATTATATTTTTGAGGTTCTTCTCATCAGTATGGCAAAAATACCAATGTTTTATAATACATACATTCTGGCAACTGTCTAGTTTTTCTTAAAGTAAGTCAATATGATTCTTTTGGATTTTTGACTTAGAATTCCTAAGCAGAGTTTTTCCACATTACTGAAATCAAACAAAGCCCCCTCCCCCCCCACCCCTCACCCCACTCCAAAGTGGCAGGAAACTTAGCTTTAATTGCAATAGCTCTTAATTTGGGTTGCATATGTAAAAACAAAGTACTACTTTTGATAGCTACAGTTTTCCTATTCTAATGGATTTTTCCCCTAATATTTTATTAGGTGCAGAGAGAGCTGGCAGCTGTTATTGCTTTGAGAGCGAAGAAGTCTGGTGAGTAGTCTTTCATGGGCCCAGCGGAGGGTTTGAATTCTGTGGAATGTTTCATTTATCATGTGCTAGTGAGCAATTGAGTGTATTGCAGGAAGTTTTGGTGTAGAATGCAGAAAGGTATCGTTTTTAAAATCTTTCTCTACCATCAAAATAGCACAGGATGTTACATGTGGTTCTTTAACATTTCTCTGCCTTGCTTTCATTTATTTCACATTTCAAGGAACACAAAATTTAAAATTAAAAATGTTTCTAGTTCATTGCAACCACGAAAAAGTCTAGGTAGAAAAGCAAACACATGGCATTGCCTATTACAAAGAGAGAGGAAAATAAATAACAGAAAGTTGTCTTTTTCAAAGATATATTTTTATCTCAAAGTACTTTCTTTTAAAAATAATCTAACTGTGGAATGCCATTTAAAAGCCAGCCCAGCGTTTTCTATAGGACTGATTGCATGGATCTGATTCCCAATACTGGGAGGAAACAGTCCGGGGAAGTGATGTGTGGAAAGGGAGCTTTCAAATACATTTTGAAGGAGAGGCTGAAATTCAGCACGAACTGAAGACTCACTGAGGTAGAAAACACTTGCTTGGGGCTGAAGGGTGTCAGAAGGAGGCGTGCTTTGCTCTTCAGAGGGGGGAGGTCAGTGCTGAATGGAATGATGAACACAAGGGAGATGCTTTTTGGATAATGCCAAACTAGAAGAAGAATTTTCAGGTGGAAAGACATAAGACAAAATAAAAGAGATAATAAGATGTGAAGAAATAAATGAAATGGAAATGTCTTAAGAACACAGGCCATAAATTTTTACATCTTTCTTTTTTCCACTTGGAAACCCCAGGAATTTGCTTTTCTCTCCGTTACTTATTGAATCACACAGACCTTAGTATGAATTAGCTAATTATATGTATGCTCATCTTTGCTGATTTGGCTTCTGTAGAGGACACAGAGACTGGGTGCTATGAAGGTGAAAGGGGGAGGCAGAGAACACCAACCTTGACCCAAAGGTTATTGAATGGAGAGGGCAGGTGAATGGAGCCCCTCAGGGAGCAGTGTTAGGCTCTGGGTATTCACGTGGGTAGAGGCCGATGGAAAGGTTGTAGGAGGGAGGGCTTAGAGGTCAATGGTGCTAGAAGTGACCATGGTCCCTGTAACAATAAGGAGACAAACGCACAGTCTGTACGAGTTGGGATGGCAGTGCCTTCGAGGATTTTTTTTTTTATTTTCAGAAAATGTTAGGAAAATAATAAAAAACTCATAGTGTGTCATTGCTGGAGAAGAACAGAGCAGGTACATAGAGGCAGGGGGGCTGGAGGAGGGGGTTGCTCATTTGCAGAGCGTGGGGTAGGAAGGCCTCTGATGGGGAGCTCTGAGCAGAGACCTGAAGTCAGTGAGGGCGTGAGCCCTGTGGCTCTCCAGACAAGAGCGTTTGGGCAGAGGTGTGTGAAATGTGTTTGGGGAAGAGCAAGGAGGTGGGAGTGGCTGGAGCCCCGTGATCAAGGTAGAAAGAGGTAGGTTTTGATTGTCGGGCTAAGAAGTGTGAACTTTGTGGAGGTGAAGGGAGAGGGAGGGGAGGACGGCCCATACGTGTCAGATTGTGCAAAGTCGAAGATAGATGAAGTCAACTGCATTGTGCCTTCACTTGGCTTTAGGAAGTTAGGGTGTCTTCTTGTTGCTTGTTTGAGCTGCGGAGCTGGGAACGCGAACACCCTTTGGCAACTTCTGAGGGACAGTGAAGTGGTCTCTCTCGCACATGCATTGATGGGACACAAATTCATAGTTTCGTAGGATAGCAAGTCTTCAGTATTCTAGCATCTCTGATTCCATTGCCCAGTAACTCGTTAACTGGGGTCCCAGCTATTGGGCTTAATCATCGATGCATGTGAAGAGGCCAGCACAAGAAACCTGTTGCATTGCTATCAACCCTAACAACAAGGAGTCGGATAGCATCCTTCAGGGAAGTGGTAAATTGATAGATCAGTGCAGTGGAATGTTGAACAACTTTTAACACTTTGAAGAATTAATGTAGTAAAGTGTTCAGTGGGAAAAAATATATACAATAAATATACGTCTCTTTTTCATAGTAAAAATAGCTTTAATTATTTTTTCCTACAATTATTGTATAGCATGCTCGTTGAAAAACTTTTGGTGATGCGTGAACCACATAGGAAGAAATTGAAAAATCACCCATCATCTCACTAACAGAAATGACCATTATTACTCTTGGCTTGTATAGGTTTCCAGATGTTTCTTTATTAATATGTAGATATTGTGTGTTATATATTAATATGCAGATCATAGAAAAACGGACTCATGTGCTCTCTTACTCTGAGGGAATTGTATAAGCACATGCAGTGATCAGAAATAATACAGAGACCTCGTGGCCCCTTTACCCAGTTTCCCCCAGATGGTGGCACCTTACAGAGCTGGAGTGTCACAACCGGGACACCGACACTGACTCAGACTGTCCCCATCGCTTCACGCTGCTCTTTCATAGCTGCAGCAACTACCTCCTACCCCACCCCGTGCTTAATCCCTACAATCACTAGTCGGTTCTCCATTTCTATAATTTTGTCATTTTAAAAATAGCACATCAATGGAATCATACAGGATGTAGCCTTTTGGGAGTGGCTATTTTCACTTGCTGTGATTCTCTGGAGATTCATTCTGGGGGTTATTTCGTACATCAACAGTGCATTCCTTTTTGTTGCTGAGCGGTGTTCCACGCCATGCATGTATGGCAGCACATTTATCATTTACCATTGAAGTGCCCAGGAGTGCAACTGCTGGGTCATTTAATAGTTGTATATTTAGTTTTTTAAGAAACTGCCAGCTGTTTTCCAGAGCGGCTGTACCATTTGACGGTATCACTAGCGACATGTAAGTGATCCAGGCTCTCTGTGTTCTTGACAGCATTTGGTATTCTGACCATTGTTTATCTGAGCCGTTTTCATAGGCCTCTGCAGTGATATCTCACTGTGTATTTGCATTTTCCTAATGGCTAATATTCTTGAACATCTTTTCATGGACGTATTTGCCATCTGAATGTTGTCTGATGAAATACCTGTTCAGGTCTTTTGCTTTTTTTTTTTTGGTAGTTGGATTGTTTTTTTACTGTTGATTTTTGGGAGTTCTGTAAAATATTCTAGATACCAGTTCGTTGTTGGATATGGGACTGGCAATTTTTTTCCCCCAGGCTATAGTTTGTCTTTTCATTTTCTTATCAAAATCTTTCATAGAACAAAAATTTTAAATTGTGGTGAAGTCCAACTTATTAATTTTTTTATGGATCATGTCCTTGGGTTAAGTTAACTCTTTGCCTAACCCCAGATCCCAAAGATTTTCTTCTGTTTGATTTTTTTTCATTACAAGTTTCATAGTTTTACATTTGAATTCATGATCCATTTTGAGTTAGTTTTTATGTGAGGTGTGAGATTTAGTTCAAGGTTCTTCTTAAATCTTTTTTTTTTTTCTTTTTTGGTTTATGACTGTCCAATTGCTCCAACACCATTTGTTGAAAAACATCTCCTGTTGAGATGCTTTTGCACCTTTGTCAGAAGTAAGTTGGGACATGTGTGTGGGTGTATTTCTGGGTTCTGGGTTCTGTCACATTGGACAGATTTTACTGGTATCCACGAATACCCTCGTCTGGATTACTGGAGCTATTATACACAGTCCGCTTTTATAGGGTTCATTTCCATGTCAGCAACGTAGATCTGCATATCATTTTATTAGCTCTACTATACAGTTAATTAACTCTTGGTTGTACATTTAGGTTTTTATTTTTTTCCATTTTACTATAAATAATAATAGAAGGACCTGAGGATATATTCTTGTGCATGTCTTTTTGCCCTTTTCCAATTATTTTCTCAAAGTACCTTACTAAAAATAGAATAGCTAGATGAATAGATAGGTGTGGACAGTGTTAAAGTTTTGTTTTCTCTCTTTAGGACTTTAAGTCATCTGGAATTTATTTTTGTATGCAGTGTCAGGTAGAAAACAAGTTTTCTGTTTTCCTTATGCTAAGCCAGCCCCAGAAGCTTTTATTGGAGATGATGCTAACTCCATCATACGTGAAGTTTCTGTATATGCTTGGGCTTATTTTTAGTATCTGTATTCTGTGATCTGTTTGTGCCCGTGCCTGTACTATCCTGTTTCAGTTACCAAAGCATTAGAAATAGGGCTTTTCTTCATCGTTTTATTTTGTCAGTCTCCATGAAACCCCTTTGGGTTTTTTCTTAAATATATTGAATTTATAGGTTATTAGATGAATTTGACACCGTGGAGGTGTTTGCATCCATGAACCTAGGATATCTTTCCATTTTTTTCAAATCTTCAATATTGTTTTACAAATTTCTCCCTTAAGGCCTTGCACTTTTTTGTTTGATGTACTTTTAGATGCCTTGTGGTTTTGGTTACTATTATAAATAAACTATTTTTTCTATTCTCTCTCTCTGTTTTTATAATTGTCCTCATTTCATTCTCTGATGATTTCTCAACTCTTTGTTTTTCACCGCATTTTTCTTAAAGTGGACCACTTCTTGGAGAATTTTTAAGTTCACAGAAAAACTGAGCAGAAAGTACAGAGTTCCCCTACATCCTTGCCTCCCCTACCCACATGCATGGCCTCCCTCACTGTCAGCCTCTCAGAGCGGTACATTTGTCATCATCAGTGAACCTGCCTTGACATGTCATTGTCACCCAAAGTCCATAGCTTACACTAGGGTTCACTCTTGTTGTGCATTTTGTGTTTTGGGATTAATGTGTAATGATGGGTACCCCCCATTATAGTGTCCTCCAGAGGGGTTTCGCTGCTCTGAACATCCTCTGCATTCCGCCTGTTCACCCCCCGACCATAACCCCGCAACCACTCATCTTCACACCCTTTTCCAGAATGTCACGTGGTTGGGATCATACAGTTTGTAGCCTTTTTAGATTGGCTTCCTTCACTTCACATTTGAGGTTCTTCCTTGACTTTTCATGGCTGACTAGTTTATTTCTTTTTAGCGCTGAATAATATTTCATTGTCCGCATGTTCCACAGTTTATCTGCTTCTACTGAAGGCCATCTTGATTGCCTCCAAGTTTTGGCAATTATGAATAAAGCTGCTATAAACATCACTGCAGGTGTTTGTATGGATGTGAGTTTGCACCTCCTTTAGATAACTATCAAGGAACACGATTGCTGGATGATAAAGAAAAGGTATGTTCAGTTTTGTAAGAAATAACTGAATTGCGTGCCGAAGTGGCTGTATTGTTTTGCATTCCCAGCAGCGACGAGGGAGGGAGTTCCTTCTGTTCCCTATCTTTGCCAGGATTGGTTGTCAGTGTTCCAGATTTGGCCATTCTAATAGGTGTGTAGTGGTATCTCATTGTTTTAATTTGTGGTTCCCTGATGACATGTGATATGGAGCGTCTTTCCATATGTTTATATCCATCCATATGTCTTCTTTGGTAGGGTGTCTGTTAAGGTCTTCAGCCCACTTTTCACTCAGGTTGGTGGTTTGATTTTTGAGTTTTAAGTATCTTTATATACTTTTTGAGTATTTTGAGTATCTTTACATACAGTGTGGGGCAAAGGCAGGTTTACAGTTTTTCATATGGAAAATAATACAGTGACTAATAAATAATAATGTGAGAATAAACTCTGTCTTCACATACTCACAGCTCTGAACCTACTTTTGCCCCACCCTGTATTTTGAATAACAGTTCTTTTTAGACATTTTGCAAATATTTTCTCCCCATCTGTGATTTGTCTTATTCACTTCACATTGTCAAAGAGCAGAAGTCTTTAATTTTCTTGAAGTTGAACTTGCCTTCCTTATCTTTATTTTATTGGATTATGCCCTAGGATGCCATTCCCAAGGTCATCTAGGTTTTCTCCTATGTTATAATCTAGGAAGCTTATAGTTTTTCATTTTATATATTGATTTAATTTTGTGACAGGTGTAAGGTCTGTGTCTAGGCTGGGGTTTTTTGTTGTTTTGGGGTTTTTTTTTGCACTTGGATGTCCCTTTGTTCCAGCATCATTTGTTGAGAAGACTGTTTTCGTTCCCTTGTGTTACCTTTGCTCCTATGTCAAAGATCAGTGGACTAGATTTGTGTGGGTCTATTTCTAGGTTCTTCGTGGCATGGATCTATTTGCCTGTCGGTTCACCAGCACCACACTCTTTGATTACCGCAGCTTTATATTGAGTGTTGACATCCAGCAGTGTCAGCCCTCTACCTTGTTCTTCTCGTTCAGTGTGGTGTTGGCTCTTCTGGAACTTTCCCTTCGCCATATACACTTTAGAAGGTTGATAGTCACATCTGTTTTCTAACTGGTTATGTTTTTGCTGCATGAGAACTCTTGATTTGGAGTCTAGCAAAAGTGTTGAACTCAAATGAATTCTAGTGGCTTGTTTTAAAATGGTCTTGGATTTTCTTCATGGCTAAATACATCATGTGTCAACAGTGACAGTTTTGTGTCTCTGTTACCGACCCAGATAACTCCTTTTCTCCCTCCTGTTGTTTTAGTAGCCATGGCCCTGCACTGTAAGTTTGACCAATACGATTGATAGTTGGCATTATTGTTTGGTCCCTGACTTGAACTAAATATGATATTTTCTGAGCAGAAAAGTAATATGAGCAAGCAAGATTGTTTTAGAGAAAAGTAGGACATTTCTCTCCTGCACCCCAAACAAAATTTTAAAGCAATCTGAAGACAAATACCACCAACAAGTTGTATTTTAAAATATTTCAAGAATTCAAATATAGAAGTACTAGAGATGCTGTTCTACACTCACATGGCTGGAGTTGGCATGGAGAGGACATGAAAAACCAAAGTGACAAGGTACAAGAGAGACCAGGTCTCAGGTGTTGCTTTCATTCCTTTATCGGATTCTAACTCGGCATCTGCTGTACGCCAGGCACAGTGTAAGGTATGAAAAGGTGCGCAGTTATGGTTCCTGCTGTTTTTAAATCACAACACGTGTTTTATAAATAAAAACATTAATAGTCAACGGCTGGCTGGAATGGAAAAACTTATTACTGTATAATTAGGAGGTGATAAAATGCAAAGCTGTTGAGCACAGCCTTAATTTAAAAGACTTCCAGCTGCAGAATGGTACTTTCTCTGTGTACGTGTTGTTTGTTTAAACTATTTTTGGGTTTGTTTGTTTTTTAAAGAAGATAAAGAAGCTGGTAAACATGTAAGAAAATGTATTCCAATGATAGTTGGCACATCTGTGGCCTGACAGAAGGAATTGATTGCCCTAATATCTTATGTCTTGCAGTTAAACGTTAATTAGGGCTCAGGTGGTCATGCCAGATTTATGTCTTGCTGCGAAGGGTTATTAAAACAAGAATTAGGATAAAGAAAAGTTTTTTTGTTTCAGCTCACCCTACAAACAGAAATGAAAGTAACAGCCAATCAATACATTATATAAATGATTCAAGGCGCTAGCTTAGTAAAACATCCATTTTGTTGTAATCTTCTAAGAGGCCATTAGGATGTGCCTTTCCACAGTTTTTTCTCTACCTGCTAACCTTACTGAATGTGAATAGCATTTTAAGGCTTCACAGGATTTTTTAAAACTAGCCCAGATATCCTTGCATGTCTTTCTTTTCATTGGATTGCTTATTTCACTGTTAAGGTCTGCTAATTAGAATCTTGGGAGATAGGTTTCTTCTTTTTTCCAGGGAGTTCACTGCATACCTAGGGTATTAATGTTTAGAAAAGAAGGAAGGGTTTTTAGGCTTTGTTTATGCCATTAAATATCTTCATGACCTTAGCAAAGGGACTCCAGTTTGTATCTTTGGCGGGGGAGCATGGGCAGGGGGAAGTTGGTGTAGATTCTGGTAACTTTTAGAGATCCCTTCCAGCTCTAACATTTAACTATAACAATGAATATTTTCATTCATTATCCTTAACAGAGTTACAACCCTGGGAACATTTTATTCAGGACTCTTTTAGGTGCAAGTGATAGAAAAACTGAAAACCAGAAACGATTGGTTGGCTCAGAGAATCTATGGAGTTATCAGTAATCTCAGCAGAAAGAGAGCAGCTCTTTCCTGGTAGAGAGCAGTCTTGGTGGGGACCTTGTTGGACACATGAAATGCCCACTTCCGGAGCAGTGGGAGCATGGGATGGGAGGGGCAGCAGGGAGATCAAGTCAGCCCCACACAGGACACAGGAGGGGGCTAGAGCAGGCAGGCGTGGCTCCTCAAAGAAAACCAATGGAAGGGGCAGGGCTGCTGGTCACCAGAGCCCCACATGTCTACTGCAAGCAGAATCATTTGTATTGACCCAATCTCAAAATTTGGAGAGGAAGTGTTATGCCCGAGATCACTGAGACTAGGAAGTCTGCAGACTGAAGGCAAACCCAGGTTTTCCCATGCTCGACCATTATGGATTATGAGAGTAAGGATGTGATTTGTGAGAAGACATTCCCATTTTCCACTTTTGTTCCTGGAAATGGAAGAGAACAGATTGACAACTCAAAAAACTGTTAACACATTGCGTACCGCATAGAAATCTCTAAGACATACGCCAGGGACCTCACGTTTTTGGGCAAACTGCACGTTATTTAAATCATCATAACTACAGATCGTCTCCAGAATCATCAAAACAGTCATCCACATCTTCGATCTCACCAGGAATATCTGATAAATTATTGTTAAATACTTCCAGAAGTGTATCAGTTTCGTTGGTTTTCTTCCTTTTTCTGAGAGGGGGCATTTCTAAAAGCTCCAGGAACTTGAAGACGAAGACTATTCGAATGACCAAAATACAATGTAACTGCAATGCTTTATGGGTTCGTGCAATTACATAGTTTTTCGTAGATTGACCTGCACGGTTTCCACCAATGAGATCGCTTTCATTCGATGTGGACAAGACTGTGTGTTGACATCTAAGGTCCATAACAGATGGCACGTGAAAAACGCGAAAACTCGTGAGCGGTCCTTAACAGATGGTGCATGAACCATGTGAAACCTCGTGAGAGGTACGCAATGTGTTAAAATAGTGGATAGCAGTATTCCCCCCCTTTCTAGGGAAAATCAACCAGAGATTCAGGTTAAAGGGTTATTTGTGTAGTAAGATATTTTACTATTTCTTTGACATACCAAAATTATGGAACATAAAATAGTATAAAATGGTTTCCCTGTTGCATTTAGTTATCATGGATAATTTGGCTTTTTATAAATGTTATTTTTAATAGGCTAGAAAGGATAAGAGGGCAGTCAGTGTCTTACATGGGATTTAAATAGTTTCTCCTGGCCTCGCAGATCCTCTGGTTTGATTACCCTTGCATCCGATGTTCAGGCTTCACTGGGCACTCGAATGGCGTGTGATTTCAACGACCTGGTTACTACTATTTGCCATGCACTGAAGTGCGTAACACATTCAAGAAGTCAACCTCTGCCTCTGGTAATCATGATGGTAATCAACTCATCGGGCACGCTGAGGATCTTTTACCACCCTGGTACTCTGGTTAAATTCCCAGCTTTTAAGATCCACTGCTGGTAGCAATCGCTGGTCACCAATAATGCTTTTTAGGAAATTTTAGCAGTTCTAAGCCCCCTTCCTAAGTATCTGTATGGAGCCTGGGGAAGTCAGATGTTGGCAGGAAGCTCTGTCTGAGGTTTGAGGCCTGACACAGTTGGAAAGAGATATTCTCCTTCAGGGCAGAAGCACCCCAAAGAAAAGATTTTCATGTTGCTTTGTCATGAGAAATGAAATAAACTGACTGATTGTTGTTGACAGCAGGAAATAAGACTTTTCCTTTTGCACATTTATAAGGAAAAAAAATAACCGTTAAACGTATGGAGCTGCTCTGACTTTTATGGTGCTCTGAAGTTTTAGTTTTTATTTTTGGTTGACAGATTCCTCTTTTCCTTTACACCATGTTTGACTTGACCCTTGTCCTTCTGTAAACATGTCGCTCATACACACAGAACTGCCTAACACAGTGGGATTTTAGAGTAGATGTTAATAATCAAATTAAGGGCCAGCAAAGATGAACTCACGTGCCTGTACAATTATTGCTATCTCAAACTCCTTCTTTACCCTTTGGTTTTCTGTGATAACTTTTTATTGGGAAAGATTAAATGTGCTTAAAAGCTATAGTGATCATCTCTTGAGTGGTTTGTTTTGTCTGATCTGCGAGTGTTCTCATAATGATTCTTTGACCTAAAAAACACTAGTTTAAAATGGCAGGCATCTGTTGGCTGTATTTACAGAATTAAGATATTGTGCTTGATTTTTAGTGGTACTTTCAACCACTTAAATTTTTCCAAGTGTTTCATACTTTGGCCTCAAAGAATGCACCTTGTTCTCTCTGATGTTTCCACATAGTTTGGTTTCTGTCCTTTTCTTCTCCTTTGCCACTGCCTGGGTGCTGAGCTGGCCAGGGGCCACCACTCCCATTTGTGGCCAGCACAGACCTGCTCTGATTGTCCTGTAACCCCACTGAATGTGATATTTACATTTGTTAACCAAGAGGAAAGAAGTAGTGTGTGTTTTTCCCCTAAAATAATCAACCACATTCTGGTCTCCTGATTGATTGGTGGGTGAGGATGTTTTCCCTTGAAGAGAGAGCTTTATCTAACACCATGCTCATTGTTGAAGTTTGTACAATCTCTCTCCTTCTCTGGTGCTATAATAACCCCTTGTTCTAACATTGCCCCGAGACTGTTCTGTTTCTGCTTGCTAACAGATTTTGTACATTCCCCTCCCATCCAGCGCCTGTTCCTACTGAACAGCAGTCAATTCGGTGGCTGACAGGCTGTATCTTCCTTTTTTATTTTAATGGCATGAAGCCACAATAAGAATCTTGAAACCATAATTCCCAGTGCAGTGCAGAGTTAGAGGATACTTGAAAATGTAAAATTCTCACCACTGAGAAAATAACAGCATTGCTAAAACCCAGGAACAATTGAAAGTGCACACAGCAGATGCTCTGTAAATTTTTCCTAACTCTCCCACTGGGATACAAAGAAAATTGCCTTAAAAAAAAAAAAATCCCGTGACATCGTCTTTTGTAATTAGAGCTATTAAGTTGAAATGATAAATAACCATTCAATGACATACTATAAAAGAAAATAGCCCTTTGCCCTGATTTCTCCTGAACAGCCAGAGGGCTGAGAGTATCAAATATAGGAAGTTGGACTCCTTTAACCCTGAGGATTGTTCAGAATTTAGGAAATTATTAAGCAAGGCAAGATGATTGTCTTCTTCATCCTTCAACATGGCCGCACCTATTGAGATAGTAAATGAAACTTACCTGCCAAGGAGGTGAATAATTGTAACCACAACATAGCATACTCAAGAATGCAAGGTTTTTGAGGCCTTTGTTTTCAGAGCCTTGCTGCAGGGCATTTCAGTGGCCGTTTGTAGTGCTTATTAGAGAGAGGTAATTACTGCTCTAAATGGGCTTTTGTTCCTGTTTTAGAGAATCAGATACGGAGAAGGAGAATGAGCTCCGCAGGTCCCTGAAGGAGGAATGTGAGGGCTCACAGACCAGGATCTGTGTGGTCCTGTGTGGTCCAGGGCAGCGATTTTACATTGGCCACATTCCTACCTATCACTGCCTGTGTTTTATAAACGTTGTCAGGTGCAGAGAACCGGTTTCCTGAGGTTTGACGTGGAGAGGTGGGTGTAAGGCTGGAGACAGGCATGGAAGGGAGGGCTGTGCTTTCTGTTGGAGTGCTGAAAAAGCAGCATCTAGCTTTGGTGCTCTTGGGAACGAAGTTTCCGTGCGGAAACGAAAGGAGTGTAATGAGTGTACCCTGTGCATAAATTCAGTATTAGTTCTACACCCAAGGTCAAACAAAAGTTAATGACCATTTGCACACCAGAGATCTGAAACCCACATTTCACTTCTGTTTCATAACGACAGGAAAGGAGAGCAATTTATATTTAAATTGATTTAACTTTCAAAGCATAAACACAGAGGTCTCCCCGGTACCCCTTTTCCACAGTGAAACTTCCTGGCAGGGCTCGACTCCCATAACAAATGAAGAAGCCCCATTCCATCCCCACTCCCCTGTGTAAGACAGTGTTTTGTTTTTGTGGAGCTACTCTGTTCCCTCCCCGCTGGGCTAGTGACACCAAATCAGAAGCCAGCAGAGCAATCAGGGCCACTTTCTTTAATGATTTAAGGTTTGCATTTGTTGAGCTAATTAGCTGATTGAGGCAACTAATAGCTGTCTTTAATACATGGTTGGCAGGGCAGCTTCCCCTCCAGAGCTGCCAGGCAGCTCAGAGGCACTTGGGCATCTGGGGGGATGGGAGATGCCTTCCAGGTGGACAAGAGATCAGTGCCACCCAACCTTCCGACTCCAGCCCAGGGGCTGATGGGCTGTTTACCAAGTGCCCCAAAAGGATGTGCATCCAGCTAAAACTGCATATCTGATTAATTCTGTGTTTGAAGATAAGTTTATGTTTGAGGGGTGGGTGAGGGGGGTCGGTGGACTGAGGTATAGTCTACTTTCAGGATTTATAATTCTGTGGTTGCTTCTCTGTACATCCGTAAGGTACAAAATAAGAGAAGTCTGTAGATGTTTTAAAGTATTAAATAGAATAGGTAAGGAAATATTAAAAGAAGAAGATGATTAGATAATTAAGAAGAAAGCTAGGTTAATGGCTAAAATCATCTCCCTTATGAACTGAAATATTCCTTAAGAAGAAGAATCCTGGCCAGATGCTGTTTTTATAAAGTTACAGAATTCTGCTGTCTGGTAAACACAGTCTCCTATCCAAATCCAGCCATCCTAGGCTTGTAGTCAGGAAATCTGACATGCCCCCTCCCCCCCACCACCCCACCCTCAACCGTGGGCCTGTGTTCACAGTTAGTCATGGTTCCCTCGCCCTCGGTCACCATTGTTTAGAAGGGAAGAGGCCAGGCGTGGTGACGACTAGGTGCCATGCTAGGCCTGCTGTCAGATCCTAAATACCAAGTGCCATGCAGCTTTATTTTTATAATCATGCCTTGCTGTCTGTTCAATATGAATATAGGAATAATAACCGCTGGTCATTTCATTGGCTTTCCGAACTATTTCATGTCATCGACTTTGTCCTAAGTGAAAGTCCACCAAAGGCCCATTTCCCCTGCCCCCGACTGCCCCGCACCCCACCTCCCCCTGGGAACGTTTTCTGTTGTCACTTGTATTGAGAAGTAAGAGCTATCAAGGGAAATCTCTGTCGTAGCCATATGACCCAGCTATTGTCCATCATTCATCACATTAAACGTCTAATTGTGTAAACAGCCATGAAAACGGAGCTGTTCTCAGTAAAACTGAAAGTGGCATGAACACCCTGTGTGTGAATATAAGCAAATAATGCTCCTGGCGCACACACAATGCGGAGTGTGCAGTGGGATTCAGCTGAGTTCTGCCAGAGTGAGTGAGGCCGTGCCGACAGAAGTGAAATCTACTTCATGTGCTGTTCTTTCCATTGACGTGACGTGTGTAGACTTAACGCCTGATCATTTCTAAATCAGACATTTTCCGTGAAGGGGGCTAAACAAGCTGTGGCTCGAGCTAAGTGCATTTTTCAGATGGGCTGTAAGAATCCTTTTCATGCTGCATACAGGGACTTCAATCTGTTTTTGTGATTGGTGGTGGAAATTTTGACCCTAGATTCAGCGAAGGCTTGCGTTGTACTCTTTTTGAAGGAAGTGGTTTTCATTTGGAGATTAGGAAACAGGGAAGAATACATGCTGTTGAAAATCATCCTGGGTTGCTTTCTGTAAAGCTACTTCAAAATTCCTCCTGGAATGAAGGAGTGGTCTCCAGATTGGATTTGCAATCTCAGGGAGTGAGCTGGGGGCTTATGAAGGGTGCTGGCCTAATGAGCCAAGCCTGGCAGAGGGAATCCACCAAATTATACTTTCGCTGCTCACTCATTTACTGGACAGTTGCCTAACTTCTCAGGGTTTCTCTACCTGAAAGGGGACTTTCTCATGGGAATGATAACAGAATTACTCTAAGGTTGTCATGGCATTGGCAGTAAAAGCTTTATCAGTGAAGAGAGTTGTTACCAAGTTTTATTTGGTGGGCAGCCTCAGGAAGAAGCACACTCTCTCACTGAAGTGTCGGCACTAAACTCAGCAGGAAGACTTTTTGCCGGGAGTGATTTGCACGGGGTTAAAGAGAAGATTTCAACCCTGGCTCCAAAAAGTGCACCTGCACTGAAGCCATGGCCTTGTAAATTGTGGACCGGTCCCAGGTCAGTAGGACGGAAGATCTTGCCTGTTTCTCCCTTTGCCAAAAAAATAGCTAACTTCTGTCTATGGACAATGCAAACATTTCATAAAAATGAAGCATTCCCTTTAAGACCTGTTAAGATCAGTTGAGGAAGTTTACACCTTATCCTGTTATTGTTTCCTGGTAGAAAGAATGACTGAGAAACTTGAGATTGGGGTTCTCTTTACATCCTTAGGGACAGATGGCAGTTTTTAGAAATGTTGCCAGTCTTTGCTCAGCTCTAACTGCAATAGAGAGCAAAGCCTGACAGATCACAATTGCCAGCTTAGTTTTCCGTGTGCTTATTTTCTTCGTTTTAATTTTTAGTTTTGTTTTCGTGTGTTTAAAGGACTCATTTCCATATCTTATTTCCGAAGTTGGAGCTAAGTGCAGGACCTCCTCTCCTGTCCGAAGGGGGGCTGATACAGCAAACGTCACAATTAGTAAGAAAGTAGACCCTCTTCCCCCCCACCCACCCCGCCCCTCCTCCCGCAGCATCCTTCAGATAGGGGGCATTAAGGGAGATTGGAGATTGGAGATTATCCATGAGCCCGGCCACGGCACCTCTTGCTGACAGTGGAGGTGGGTGAGGGCAGGGGGCAGGCACTGTCCCAGCAGCCTATGGTCCCCAGGAAGTGGAATGACTACCTCATCTGGTCCTCAGGGAAGGGGCTGATGCCATCATTGGCCCCCACAGTGTGGCAGCAGCACACCAAGGCTGGGGGCCCCTCCATGGGCTCCTCATACCCTCCAGTCCTCTCAGAGCCATCGCTGACATCAACAAAGGGCATAGAATTTAGGCTTAGGGTTTGTACCTGAACCCAAGCTACTGAAGTTGCTTTACTTTGCTGGTAACATGAGGCCTGCAAGAGTCGACTAATTTCAGGGTTAGTCTTGCAACCAACGGGGCAGTTCCGTCAAAAGATCCCATTTATTGGAGTGGTCCAGGCCCCTCCTAGGGAGTTTTCCTGCCCTAAGCCTGTTTTTTATTACCTTGATCTTTCAAGAAGAGAGGCAGACAGATAAAATAACCTATATTTTGTCTACTTTCTATGAAAATTCAAATGCATATACTTTTACTTATATGAGCGGAAATAATGGCTCAGAGCCTTTGGCATGAGTGTGAAAAATAGATTGGGCTAGTAGCCCAAGCTGTAGGGAAACTTTTCTTTTTCTAAATATATTTTGGCTTCATTTGTTATCTGGTGATCTTATAAGATTGTTTTATCTTATGAGCCATTAAAGCATTTACTCTGATGACCAAAGATGGTAGCGTAGCAGGTTCTCACAATGATTCGCCGAAGTGTAGATGGGAGATGCCACGTCCTCTATTTTCGACAGCTGGGCTGTGGGCCTCACAAGCTGCTACCTGCTGCCAGTGAGCAGTATTTCAGCTCTTTCTGATTTGGACTGTTTTTGTGGAAAATGATCTGTTCAGAGAGTTGCACCTGCCTGGACCTGGTTTGAATCCTCCCTTTTGGACCACTCAGTCCCTGGCAGGTGCGGGTCCCTGGGGACCTGCAGTGCCCCTAGGCTCCTCTGGCCTCTGCAGAGGTGCCTGCGCTAGTCCCCTCTGCCCCGAGGGTTCACAGTGGGGTCAGGGGCCCATCACAGCGGGGTCAGCATCTCTGGGCCTTCCTGGCCGTCCCACCCCGTATTGCCTCGTGCTATACCCCTGTCACCTGCTCCAGCCAGCCTCTCCCTCTTTGTGAGGGTAGACTCCTTTGCTGGCCTCTGTCCTCAGGGCACATAAAAACTTTGGAGTTCCTATACACTTCCCATCCAGGGAAAGAAGAACAACTCAGGAAAAGCAAGCTATGTACCTGGCCGCATCTAGCCTGACCGTGCCCACTGCTCATCTACTGTGAGTGCACTGAGCCCACATGGGGCCTTGGGCAGGCTCCCAGGCAGTCTCCTCTGCAAGCTGAGGCTCCTTCTGGGTTCCCATTCTCGTCCTCGGTGTCCTCACCTTCTCAGAGCCCAAACCCAGCCTGGTAGGATCGGGCCCATGGCTCTGACCTGCTGTCTCTGCTGCTTCTTCCCCCGTCTCCTTCCCACAGCCCACTGGGAGCATCTTGGGGGCAGCCTTGAGCTTTTCCAGCACATTACTCGCTGACCACCTCCATGTGGCGTGGCTGTCTCAGGAGAGAAGGATCAGAGATCTGAGACTTCCAGAACTCTTGATGTGCGGAGGAAGGTTCACATTTCCCCGCAGACTCTGCCCTTTCAAGCCCATCTTGCTATAAAATTCTGCCTTGGATGTCAGAATACAAATACTAATGACTTTGTTTTTGCATCCCTTGTCTTCCATTCTACCCCAATAAGAGGTGGGTCTGATTAGAAAGAAGCTCCCATCCACAGATGAAAATGCAAAAGTAAAAAGCACACGTCTGTGTTTCTAGTGTAAAGTAGCTGCCCTTGCTGAAGCACTCACATCCACCCCTTCCTCTGCACGCCCACGCCGCGGGGCAGTGCTTGTTGCCATCCCCCTTTGCAGGCAATGAAGTTGAAGTGTGGTGAGTGGATGTAACTTGTTGTGTACTAGAAACACTGCGGGAAGGATACTGAATGTGTAACAAAAGGAAATTCCTTTAAATTCTAACCGGTAAGATTTAGGTGAGGGTTAAGGAAAATTTTCAAATCTTTCCTGGCCGCCTCTGGTACTGCCCACCCGCCATTGACCGATCAATCGATCAATGGATTGATTGAACCAACACTTTGCTTGTATTTGCAAACACAAGGTCCCTGGGGAGTCCTTGGTGGTTCCTCTGTCATGAGTTCCATTGTCACATCAAGGGGAAGATTTAGCAGTAGAATTGCTGAAAAATCAGGACAAAAACATCTGATGAGCATCACACGAGGGGCAGAAACTTGTTATTTTTTAAATGTAGATGCTTGTCTGCCGTAAAACCTTACCCAGGGAGTCAGCTTAGACCTGACTTGTGTTTCCTGGTTTACAATCCCAGAGGCAGGTTTGTGTAGCTGTGAGAAACAGATCCGCTGACTCAGGTTCAGTTCCGCCTTAGCCACTTGCTGTGACTCACTGGCTTCCCAGGGCTCCTTTTCTTATTCTATGAAGTGGAGCTGATGGATATAGCTCTGGGGCTTGGTTTTATTGTTGTTTTCTTTTGTGGCAGGGGGTGCAGTGAAAAGGGGAGGGAGTTAAATGAAATGGCACAGAGCTTCATGTTGGCACATAGGCTCAGAAGTCACTTTTCTCCCACCCCCAGGTTAAAATTCTTTTCATGCTCTAGTCCCTGAGAGGAGCGACGCGGAGTCGGCGCATGCGCCGGGATCTTTGTGCGTGCGGGTCTTGCGGGGTCCGAGCGCCGTTGCTGCCCCGACCTTTCACTGCGCGGTCAGAGCAGATGGACCCGAGCCTGTGCTGGCCCCGGAGCTCGGCCTCGAGCTGCACTTAGAAAACTAAAGCTTGTCTGTTTCTCAATGAAAATGTTGAAGAAAAACTATAGCGAAGGTTAACTTTTTAAAAATTGAGGTTTTCTTTTAGTCGGATTATGTAGAAGCCATCTTTGCATTGAAAGGAAACTTGTTTTTTTCTGGGACCTTTCTTTCTAAGAAGGGTAAGCAAGTGGGTACTGGGATTAAGCGCGGATTAGCTCTTTATTACTCTGGCCTGCAAGGCAAATTTTTATGGTCTGATTATAGGGTTTGATACAGGACACACTTTGCTCTGGTGGCATGATCGTTTTTCTCTGTTGAATAACGTTTCCATGGACTGGACATGATTAAATGTTACTCATAAGGAAACACCGTAAAAACCTATTAAAAAGTGGAGGGAAAGGAAGTTTGGAGGGTCTCCACTACAAGACAAAGAGAGAACTAACGTGGAATCCTCTCTGCCTTGTGGGGCATTGGCGGGGGACGGAGTGAGGGTGGGGGAGAAGGAGGGAGGTAAAACATACAATCAGCCAGCCCTGGTGGCCGCCGGGAGCCCTCTCTGTGGCTTCCGCTGTCTCTGCCACTTGTGTGCCTGGAGCGTCTGTCTGATGGGGGAGGTGGCAGTTTTTCAGCTGCCTGATTTTAACCTTCTCACTACATTTTTTCATGTTGCCTGGGTGCTGTGAATTTTCAGAACATCAGCACACCTGTAGTCAAGTGTTAATAAAAGTAATATATTTCTTTTGTGCGGTAGACATTATTTGCTCTCTATAAATCTCTGGGTGGTGAAGCATGGGAGAATTGTAGGGGAAATGGGTATGTGGGAGCTTTTAAAAATGAACTGGTCATTATGGCCCCAATTTTCAAAGAGACTGAAGTGCTAGCAGGAAATTCAATCAGTTCTTAGGCTGTTTGCAATAAATATCTTGTTTTCTGTCTTTTCAGTCTTACTCCTGTTCAGTTCATTTCAGACAATTTAAATTTCCGTAGCGTATTAGAGCAGATAAAGGATAAGACCTGGGTATTTAACTGTCTCCTCCACCAACTTCCTGTGTCATTCTGGTCAAGCTATCTAGCACCTCTTGGCCTCAGTTTCCTCATCTGTGAAAGGGGATAATCATAATAGCGTTAGGAATGTGATTCAAGAGAGGGCCAACCATACACCTGCCGTAAAACATCTCTTGGGAGTAAACATCCATTTTGGGATAACAGTTATATGATCTCATTTAATTCAGATTTCTATATGAAATGAATCAAATAACTGTTCAGTGCAGCTGGGGATAGAGTCTGAGGCCTGACGGCCCAGCTTCTCAGGCCACGTGGAGGCTTCAGCCCGAATGTCGGCCAGTGTTTATTAATGAAGTGGGGTCACAGGTGTCAAGGCGCTCAGCTAGCGCATCCCTGGGCTAAGCCCCACCACACTGGGAACGCTGGGGGCGGGGCCCTGGAGTCTGAATTGGTATTGAGCTTCCGGTGTGCTTCTCGGGTTCCTTCAGTGGGGAGAGGCAGGAGTCTGAAGGGTGGGGGGTGCCAAGATCAGACGCCCTGGGAAGGGGAACTCAGGTAGCTGTATGGAGAATGAATGGATCGAGGCAGAAGCTGGCTCAGAGACTGTGGCCGTGGCCCCGGTGAGAGGTGGTGAGGCCGTGAGCCTTGACCGTGGCCGAGAAGAAGAGGGTGGAAACATTTCAGAGGCAGAAGTGACGGGATGTAGTGAAAGATTTGTGTGAGGGCTGAGGAAAACGAAAAACCACGAAGGTGCCTGGAAGTGACCTAAGCTGAAATGCAGAGCCCAGGAGGAAGAGCTGCGTGGTGTGTATTGAAGATGCTGCCTGCGGTTTCAGGCCTTTGTTAAACGGATGGCTCTTTCCCGAGGACAGAGGTTGTGCTGCTGCTCTTGTCACAGCAACTCACACCCAGCAGACACGGGACGGTCTGTGGAATGAAAACATGAGCCGTGTAACTGGAGCGGTGGGCTTGGAACTGCGGGAAGAGGGGAGCGAGGGGGATGCAGATTCGGGAGTAAGCCACAGGACCGTGCAAGCTGAAACCATGGGAACAGATAAGATCACCGAGGGAAGAGAGCCTGCAGGAAACTTGCGTTTTTTAGAGGGCTCAGGGATGATAAGGACCAAGAAAAGAGAGTTTAAAAACAACAGTCTCAAGTTCCGTTGAACAGGCTGAACAGATTGGGGCTGAGAAAAGGTCGTTTGGACAGAGATAAAGTGGCCGTTGGTCAGCTTTCAAAGAGAACTTCGAATGCCACTGGATGGGCCAGGTTATAATGCCACCTGTCACATCTTGAAGGTGAATACTGACCACTATTTTTCAAATGTTAACACTTACACAAAAGAAGGTGAAAGCTACAACTCCCCTTTGTTCCGTACTTTTTAAAGACTAGAAGAGACTTGGGCATTTCGAAGCATTCGTGATTCCATCCCTGGTACCCACAATCAAACACACGCCATCAGCATTTCTCGCCACAAGCTCATCCCCAGGGAATGCACTGCTTGCTGAGTGTGGATGCTGTGCTGCAGAGGGGCCTGCTAAAGTAAATATTATGGCCCTTCTCCAGGAGCGGTACAAAAAAATAGCTGGTTATTTAGATAATGAGGAACTGGGTCCTGCCGCCTGTGGCCTGTGTTTTCCTAGCAGGTTTATGTCCACAACCCACGGAACACACAACAGAGCCTGAGCTGGCACACACCTCATCCACATTTGTGAAAAATACCAATGGCAGTGCATTTGGGTTCGTAAACGTTCCTCTGTTCTTTCTGTTGTATTCTGTTCTACTTCATTGAGGAACTGAAAAGAAACCCGGGTCCACATGAACGGATTGGTGACGTGCAGTGTGAGCAGCACCGTTCTGCTCCAGCCCAGACCCGGGCAGGCCTGCCTGCCTGCCACAGGCGCGTGCATTTCACGTGGAACACCAGGCAGGCTGCTCACCCTCATCTGTAGAACGGGGGGTGACTGGACCTGCTCAGACTGTCAGCTCTCATGAACATCAGATGAGACCCTTTATGAATGAGCTCTCTCTCAGGAAAATGCTGCACAGGTGGAAGATTATATTATTGGCAAAACTTTAATTCTTAGCAAAACGCTCAACCAGTTACTTTTCTTAACTACGTTTGCTGATTTCTCCCATTGAGACTCAAAATGCTGACTTTCTGTCTGTAGTCACATTTTTGGCTGGTTTGTAAATGAAAAAAAAAGTGGTTGATTTTTTTTTTTTTAAAGAATGCTAACAACTGTCGTCACCCAGGGCGTTATAATCATTCCATGCATATGTTCCATGTGTCAGTGTGGCTCTTACCTTTACAAAGGTGAGCAGCAGAAATTAAGTAAGTTTTGAAGGGACATCAATCCCCTTTGTGTTTAAATAATAACATTAGTAACATTATTAGGAGAGTTTTCTTAGTAAACCATGCCAGGAGGTGGTAGCGAGAGAATACCTGTTGTCCCCAAGGCAACAAGATAGTGACATCAGGTAAGCCCTTCCCTTCTGGGAGCCTGTCAACGGTAGCTCCCCATGAATTGCTCTTGACTAACGTACAAATTGTACATTTAAACCGAGGGCTCTTATGTTATTAGTGCTAAATAATTAATCCACATATATTCTTAGTTCTCATGCGGGCTCTCATGTTCACTACTCAGAATACACGCCTTTGATCTTGTGCTTGTGACTTTTGTTGTGGTAAGTTGTTTTCAAAGGCCTTTTCTTGCTTTTAGGCCCTGTGCGTTGAGAGATAAGGGGCTGGTTTGTGTTGGCAGAGTTAGGCTGCGGGCCTCCCTGGTCCCAGGGGCCGTCATTCCTGTCCCAGCATCACACTGGAGGGAACTGTCCAAGAATCAATATTTGCAGAGGAAAGTTCTCCTAACCTACCCTTATTCTGATCAGATAAATGCAAAAACTGAAGCTCAAAAATCTAAATAACTGCTTCCTCCTCCTTCCACCACATGAGCCGCACCCGGAGCAGGCATGAAGAGAGAAATGCCTCCTTCCTTCTTCCTCGACATTAATCTTTGTGTGAAAGGGGCACGGAGCATACCCTTTTAGGTGACTGACTGTGTATTTCCTTCACGAGGCTTCGTGGAGAAATCATAAATCTTTAAAAGTCCAATATAAATTAAGTTTTTGTTCTCAGCTAGTATATTTGAACTACTGGCTGCAATGCATTTTTGGAATCATAATGTTTGGTATTTCCAAGAAAATAATGTTAACTATGTATTGGAAGAGACCAGGGTCTTGCCCTGACTGGATGGCTGAGTTAGTTGGAGGATCATCCCATGTACCTAAATGTTGCTGGTTCAGTTCCTGGTCGGGGCACATACCTAGGTTGCAGGTTTGATCCCCGGTCAAGGTGGATATGGGAGGCAACCAATCAGTGTTTCTTTCTTACGTCAGTCTCTCTCTCTCTCTCTCTCTCTCTCTCTCTCTCTCTCTCTCTCTCTCTGTCCTCCTCCCCCTGCCCTCCCTCTCCCTCCCTCTTTGTCTAAAAAAAAAATCAATAAACATATCCTTGGGTGAGGATTAAAAAAAGAGAGAGTGACCGAGGTCTTTTCTTCATGGTCAGAGTGCTGAGGTCAGGAGTCCACCGGAGCTTTGAGAGTCTCTCCATTATGCTGATGAAGATAGATTGCTGAGCTCCCTTTGCCAAGTCCCTTAACTTGCTTGTGTTTCTGAATTTGCTCTGGTAGCCAAAGCGTAATGCAGAACAACATATATTGAGGTCTTCAAAGATGTGACAAAAAAATCTAGCACTGTTGTTGAGGAGAAGCTGGAACTGTAGGACCGAATTTTTGTCCCAAGCATGCTTTGGTGCTGATCTCTTGCCCCCTTCATTCTATTAACATGTATTAAGAATTTTGCCTAAAGCTAAAAAAAATAGTATTAACTCTCAATTCTGAACTTGTTATTCATTGTCCTGCATGTCCTATTTCTTAGTGTAATAAGGTAAGAAAAAGAAATGCTTCTACCCCAGAGCATTGTTGTTTTAAAAAACAAAACATGAACTTAATAGGTAAAAAAAAATACAAAATTTAATTTTCTTCATTTTCATCAAAACTAAAACTTGAGGGAACAAAAATTCAAATGAAGCATAAATTAAGTGCCAAGGTATTCTTGCTACTTCATGTGGGTGAAGTTGTCTTACATTGGTATGCATCAAATTGTGCTCCCCACCCCCAAGAAAACTACTGCCTGTTACAGGATGAGAAAAGAAATATTATTTCAATTAGTAGAGTGGAGTTCCTTACTTCAATTAGTAGAATGGAGTTCCAGCCCATTGCATCTTTAAGTGGAATTTAGGATGTTAATTCTATACTTTATTTTTTCCTTTGCATACTCCTCTAGTTTTTCAGAGAAAACATCAGTGTTTTTCTTTATTCTTAAGTTTCCTCCTAATCGAGCAACAGTGGCAACAGGGGACCTGCTTTGAACAAGCATGAATGGAACTTGCTGGAAATAGAAGAAAAGCTTCTGCCCACATTCCTTGCTCCTGCTTTGCCTTTAGATACTCAGGTGGTAGGAGTTATCCTAGGTACCCGTGGAGTTGAGCAGAACTTCCCTCCCCCTTTTTTCATAAACAGTTATGAAAGACGGAGCTTATATAAGTGGTATAGTCAAGCCATGCCATTTTGGTCCCCTGGGGAGAAATTGTTGGTCCCGTTAGCAGTTACAGGGCTCATACTGTGTGTGCAGCATGTAAGTGGGCGTAAAAGGCATGCAGAAGCAAAAGGTACATGAAATGATATTTTTAAAAATACAGAGCAGAAAGCATAGTATTTAAAAGTACACAAAACAGTGCAAACAGAGTCCAAGAGTACAGAGGGTAATGTCAGCGTCAACGAGGTTGGTGTGTTTTTGGCCTGCTTTTCATTTTTTTTTATTTTTGGTTTGCGACGGAGAGGGCAAAAAGAATAAACACTATGATAGATATCAGCAATAACTCCTTCTACTTAGGAATCATCCTTGATTGCTTCTCCCCCCTCACCCCACCCCCTGCAATCAGTTCACTGGCAGATTGTGTTCATTTTATCTACAATTACAGCTCAAGTCCTCCAAGTTTCTTTGGCTCCTCGCTTCCTGCCCAGTCTGAGTCAATGTCATCTCTCACCAAGAAGAGAGCAGCAGTCACCTAACTGGTCTCTCTGTGGTGACCACTCTCTCAAGCCTGTTCTCCACAGAGAAGGCAAAAAGAACTGTTGAAAAAATACATGCAGGTCCTGATTTTAAATTCCTCAGTGCTTCCCCATGTTCTTAGGCTAAGATCTGAATTTACCATGGTCTATAGTCCCTCCAGGCAGGCCTCATCATGTCACTGTCACCTGCCATGGGTGACTCCATCTCAGCTTTCAGGTCTCAGCCCAAATATCACTCTTTTAGAGAGGCATCACCCCATGCCACCTCTCCAAAATGACCTCTTCCACGTGGTTTTCTGTTGTTTCCCCACTTATCATGATCTTTAATTCCATTTTATTATTTTAAAGTATTGTTATTATTGTTACTATTAGTTGCAGTAGTAGTTTTTGCTCATTGGTGTGCACTTCACAAGGTCAGGGGTGTATCTGTTGTGTTCACAGGAATAACCCCGTGCCAGACATATCATAGGTGCTCAATAAATAGCTGTTAAAACGGAAAAGCAAGCTGTATGAAGACAAAAATAATGAAATCACTGTGCTTTTGTCAGAGTTGGGTGCAATATGTTTTGGTGTTGAATGCCAAGGTGAAGTTGGAGATAAGGAAGAAGCTAGAGAGTTCAAGGTAGATCTTCAATGATGAACAGAGTTCAGACTTGATGAGATAAGCGATACACAGGCCAAAGCATGGCACTTGTTATGTTGTTCTGAGGCTGATCATTTTAGCAGTTGTGCCCATGCTGGACTGCGTTAGGGAGGGGCTGGAATCAGGGGCTTTGTGCTAGGAGGTTATTGCCCCAGCACACAACGCAAGACGGAACTCGGAGGGGGCGGTACTGGGGGAATACGGGAGAAGATGGCTCAAGCCTCCTCGGTTCGGAATCTGGTGGTAGCGACGCACTGAGCAGCCCAAATGTAAGGGGTTGTGCTTCCTTTATCAAGTAACACTAAACTGTTAGCCAAAAAATCACGTTAAAAATGCTCTCACAAGAACCCGATAGAAACTTTCATCTACACCCCAGCTCCCTTTGGGTGAAGCGCAAAACTGACACGAGGATGTCTTGACAGGTTTTGGTGGAAAGGAGAGTGAGATCAAAGCTTCCCGCTGCCATTGATTCAGTGAACGGCAGAACACACATGAAAATGCACAGTGCCATTGCGCATCCAAGTGATAAAAAAGTAGTGCTGATACTTACATTTGTTTGAATCTAACTAACATTTCTTCCTGTCAAATTGCTCTCAGAAAGAAAATGATCTGAAACCGATTTTTTTATGATGCTGCATCTAATATTGTTCTTTTTTATTTATTTAAGCAATTGAACATGATGAAGAACACAGTGACAAGCACGTGACGGCGACAGAAGCTGACGGTGTCCCGGATTCTCAGGTATGATTGGTTCTGGGACAGCCCCTCAGTCACCTTTCTTCTGTGTCGAGAGAAGTGAGAGAGTGCGGGTTTGATGTGGGTTTTACCTTTGGTGTTTTGGAAAATAGTCATATTATGGGAATAAAGTACTTATTTTTGTAAAGAGGCATTTCACAGGGAAGGCTGTAAATTGATCAGCGCATGGATGATTTTATTCAGGGGGGAGGGACAGGTAGGGAGACATACTGTACTTCCCAGAGAAAGCAAGGGAAGGAAGTGAAGAACCAGAAGAGAGCACCCTTCAGGCAGACCACCCCCTGGGGATGGCAGAGGAGTCTCAGCTGAAAGCCCAGCCGGGGCCCCACCAGAGGGACCACTGTGATGCTGCACCTGCCAAAGACTCTGTGCCAGCCCCCCCGTATTATGGCGTGGATGTGCTTTTGGTAGCAACCTCCCTCCAAATACTATTGCAGCCTGGACACTTGGACCCCCTAGTGCTGTCAGCTGTTAACTTTATGTCAAAGCAGAGCATTTAAAGGTTTTTAGGGGGCATGGCAGGAAGAGCAGCAGAATGGTGACTTCCTTTTTCAAGTCCCCAACTATTCAACCCTGCTCATCAAAATTCCTCCCCCTTGACACCCAGCTGTGGCATTCTGTGACATCACTAAATAGCTAGCTGCCTAAAGCTGGTTTCTTAATCCTTTGGAATTTTAGATTACTCACCTATAATCCAATCTGATGGGAGAGTTGTGAGGATTAAAAAGAAAAGTATGTAAAATAAGTAAGTCATTGGATTTTATTACATGTGAGAACATAACACGAGTAGGCCGAGGAGAGTCTGCTACTTGGAAATTGATTGTGGCATGTACAGAGCGATGGGCTGATCTGGCCAGGTGGGGAAACTGGACAGACTCTGTACCCAGACAGACGCAGTGCAGAGACTGTGAGCAGGTGAGCCCTCCCTGCAGGCTACTGCTCTGTTCTCCTCGACCCTGCCGAGGAAACCACCTTTAAGGATTGTAGTGACAGTATCACGAGATCACATATGTTCAAACTCATCAAAATGCGCACATTAAATATGTGTAGTTTTTGTATATGATGTATACTTCAAATAAAGCTTAAAAAAGGGAAAAAAGATTCTTAGCTTGGTCGACCCATTGCACTTCACCTTTAAAGTTCTAAAACTCTTCAGAATAATTACATTCCATTTTTCAGTCAACACTGCACAGGTTGTAACGTTAACAGGGCCATATAAGGAATTGTTTGGAATCGTTTTGCTATGATAATATTCTAAAGGCTGCAGTCCACAAGTTCATACTGAAATTATGTGTCAGGCTTCCAAGCAAACCTGGACAGGAATTCCTTTCTTGAAGTTTTCTTTCATCATTAAGTTATAGGATAGATGTTTCTAAACTTAAGTTATTCTGTATTTGTTTTGAACTAATTCTACAGGCAAAAGTATGTCTTAATGCAGTTTTATTTCTTTGTGTATCTCAAAAGGCTACACAGGGCTTGCTCATCGAGACTTTCTGATTTTCTTCAGCAGCAGTGACATAATCACACAGGGTACACGAAGAGTGAAATCAGGAAACTGTTCAAAGCCAGTGAATCGATAATTAGATCAGGAACAGATTCTGTTTAGACTTGAAAGTCATGAGTCAAGTTCACTGGGATACATAATTATAGGTATCACAGGCCGAGGCTGCGTAGGAGGGGAGGCAGCTGTCACCTCCTCTGATGCATCTGAGGAAGCCTTATCTGGCCCTGACAGGTGTGGCTCAGTGGGTTGGGCATCATCCAGCAAACCAAAATGTCACCAGTTTGATTCCCGGTCAGGGCACATGCCTGGGTTGTGGGCCAGGTCCCCATTTGGGGTGTGCAAGAGGCCAACAATCCATGTTTCTTTCCCTCCCTTTCTCTCTCCCTTCCTCTCTCTCTAAAAGTAAATAAATAAAATCTTTATAAAAGGAAGGGATGGAAGGAGGGAGGGGGAGGGAGGGAGGGAAGGAAGGCAGGCAAACCCATATATGCCCGGCTCTTTGGTATTTCACATGATTGCAATCTTCACTCCAGAGCATATTTTAAACACGTCAAGTGGAAACTGGTTTGCCATTCCTTCCCTGTAGGTCATGAAATATGTCACTAGGGGAAAAAATGCCCTTAGGCTGTGGAAAACTGTGGGTGTCTTGAAGGGGTAAGACCATCACTAGCCCTGGAGAAACTGGCCTAGTACATGGGTTTCCCATCTACCAGAAGATTCCAGCTCTCCCCTAATGTGTTGGTCCCTTCTTTTTTCTTTTCTCACTAAAAACTCTCTTCTGCTTCAGAAACTCCCCATTTTAATGCACCGACGTGTGGGCAGAGGGAAGAGAGCGCACAGAGTTGAGTCTGCTTCCTCCTAGCTGGTGCCTGTAGGCAAGTTCTTTATGTCCAAAACCTGTAAGTTCCTGTAGGGCAGCATCTGTGTCGTCATCACCAAAGTGTCCCCACTGTGCTGGCAGTAATTAGCAAGCTCAGTTTTCATCTCTGTAAACTGGGGATACTGTAAAGTTGTTATGAGTTTGAAATGAAGCAACACAGAACACGCCTGCCATGCCGGCTCGTAAAAGAGTTCCAGCAAACGCCAGGCAGCGTGGGTGAGGCTGAAGAGCACAGTCACAGGGCCAGACGTCCTGGGCTCTCTTCCCGGCTCTGCCACAGCAGCAGTGGGCCAGGACCCCAGTCTCCCGTGCCCCATGTCCTCTTCTGTACCAGCACTGAGAGGTAACACTTAGTATGCAGCGCCTCATGTGCACTGGGCACTCCTCTAAGCTCTTTGTTCTCATCAGTGTATTTGAACCTCACAGCAGACCCTATGGGGCAGATAATGGAAATATCGTCACTCTACAGATGAGCTGGTAAAGGGTGGGACCAGGAATCAAAGCAAGGCAGCCTGGCACCGGCATCCTTCCTTTTAACCGCTGTACTACCCTGCCTTTCTGACAGCTAGAACGTGGGGGTAATCGTTAGGTTGTTCTGAAGATTGAATGAGTGTGTGTGGAGTAGCTAGGTGGGCGCCTGACATGTAGTACTCAGAAAAGCTAGCCTGGTGTGTTGTCATTATCATGATCGTTTGTCACATTGCTTCGGGCTCGAATATTTAAGGTGCCTACTGTGGCTGGGCCGAAGTAGCACTGTCTGGCCACCGTTAGGGTCTCTTCACAGACACACCTGTTCTAGGCCCTTCACTTATGGTAACTCTTTCATAGGACCGAGGATTAAAGCATCTTTACCAAAGTGTATAGACTTTTTGCCAGGTCCTAGTTTAAGGGCTCTAATGAGATCTTCAGGGAGTAATTTATAATGTGTGAAACTTTGGAAATTCTCACATTTACTCAGGTGGCCATTGACCACTGGATTTAGTCATTATTCGCACTGTCCCCTACCCCCATTGGAATCAATTATTTTAATATTAAGTGGTAATAAGTGTTAATTATGCAAATTAACTGACATATATTTGACGATTAACTCTTCAGTAGCCAAAGTGTAACTCTTCTTTAATAGACTGAAGAAAGTGCTTATGTAAGGTTGGAATCCTGGGTATCCTAGAAAGAGGATGATCCTTTTAAATGATTTCATTTGTGTTAGAATTTGCTTATTCTCTCTTTTTACTTCTTTATCTGTCAACTTTGCTGCCCTGCTTAGCAGTATTCAATAATATATACAGATCTAGCTGGAATTTCTCTCAGGTCAAAACTAGAGAAAATATGGATGACCTCCCTATTCTAATCTGAAAGTTCAAGGAATCAAATATATATCATGTGTGAACACCTTACTTCATCAAGTATGTAAATATATATTTAGTGTCATCAGAAGAGAAAATTATATGAGTGAAATAGATGGAGAAAATGTTTGAGGGAAATCACAGTAATAAATTCCATGTAACCATGGTTTCTGCCTCCTTCCCTGCCTCCAGTGTTCACTGGCAGGGCGCAGGACCACAGAGCGCTCATGTAGCCTGGGCCTCTCCGGCCAGCGTGGTATTGGCACAAGTGATGGCACAGAGGAGGAGGGCCGGAGAAGAGAGGCACCCTGAGCTTGCATTACCTCAGTCTTTCCAGCGAGTTACTGAATGATTTCCATGGCCCTGTGACACCCGGCACGGTGTTTGAGGCCTGTACTAGGGATGCCCTGGGCATTCATGGACCTGCCTTGGCCACCACATGTTGTGTCGTATGCAGGTGCGCAAAGAATGTGGCCTGGTCCTTCCTCGGTTATGAGTGGGTGTATTTTTCTGTCGCAACAGGAAGAAGTGATTCTTAGTTTCCTTTCTTTCTCTGAGGAAATTTGAGAAAATGAACACTTGCTGCTCTAATCTATAATAATAATAATTATTATTATTATTATTTTTATTATTAATTGTGTTCCAAATTTTCCTGGAAAGAATTCTTAATGTTTTCTTTGTCGGAAGTAGTTGCAGACAACTGAGTAATGTGACATACCACCCTAACCAGTCAGTGTTTTACTCTGCCACTTGGATTTTCTGTTTCAAGTAGTAAAAAAAATATATTTTATGACTTTCTATTTAAGGTTCAATTATTAAAGAACTGACTCGATTATGTAAGAATTGTTTGAATACCCTAAATTCATATTGAATAGCATTCTGTAATTGTAAAAATGCTTCATGAAAGGTGGAGTCTTTCACCCTGGCTGGTGGGGCTCAGGTGGTTGGAGCATCATCTCGTATTCATCTTCTCTCTCGCTTGCTCTCTCTCTCTCTCTCTCTCCCCCACCCCCGCCTCCCCTGCCTCTCTCTCTAAAAGCAATGAAAAAATGTCCTCAGGATAAAAAAAAAACAAAAATAAGATGGACTCTTTTATCCTGGATTTTCCCTTGATAGCAATTTTTGCATGATGTTTTCTCTGAGTGACTTTAAAAGTTACAATAATGCAGAAAATGTCTCATACATACAATTGTGCTCTTTCACCTTTTGCCGTAAGGTGGTTCATTTATCACTATCGCTTGTCCTGGGGGAATCCTGTCCAAGTTTCGTTTTACCACTGAAAAATGAGCCCAACATTTTTATGACTCCATTTATAAAGGAAACAGACTTTTCATTTACATTCATAACATTTCTCAAATACTGAAAATCATATGAATAGCTTTAATTATACATTGCACATATTTTTTTTCAAAGTAGACCTTGAAGTAGGGCCCTTAAATAACTCTTCTGACACTTACACATTAATCTTTTTTTTTTTTCTGGACTAGCAGTGTTAGGTAAACTGTTTATAATTAATTTCACATCAATAAATTAAATAGTCCAGGAATGTGAAAGTCTAGATCAAGAGCTGTTAGTCATCTTGCTTCTTCTGCCATATAAAAGCTCCTAAAGATATGAATAAATTCATGGACTTTTTGAATTGGATCACTAACATTATGGAGCTTTAAAAGGGATCCCCAAAAAACATCTGGTTTAGTGTGGAACCTCCAAAGAAGACTGCCTTATAGAATGATACAGGATGTATGGGCATCTCTGTTCTCCAGGTTCTCCAGGGAATGAGGAAGGATTTATAACCCTCCTTGGAAGCCTTTTTGTTAAGTGTTATGTAGGGAGTGCTTAGAATTGATTACCTTGTGAAAACGCATCTTAGGAATCATGCAGAAACTAGAAAACCAAGAGAGCAGTATTCCTTTCTTAATTATAAGATTCAGTTATAAACATGAAATAATTAAGTCACTCTGAAACCCATTTAAAAGTAATAAAAGCCTTTTGTGTCTAAGATACATAATTTGTGTAGCCAAGTCTTAGGTTCTCATAAAAATCTTTTTCCTTAAGAAAGAACAGTCTGTATTTAGAATCCTAAGCATATGATATGAAGAATGTTTAGAATTCCTTAAAAACTCATGCTTACACAGAACCAAAAAAAATGGTCAACTCAAGCTCTCTTAAATTTCTTTCACATAGTCCCACCCTTTTATTGCTGATGATGTTATCAGGGCTTTTTTTTAAAAATGTATGTGGGACCCACAAACAGAAGGCAAGGCTCTTCAAATGGGAGTCCAGAGGCATTTGGCCCAGTGTCTTTGGTGCCTGTGCCAGTGAGAAGGCATGACAGGCTCCTCCCCACTTCCCAAATTAGACGGCTCTGTGGTGCCTTTCTCCTGTGTGTGCCCCAGCCTGGTCTCAGTTCCACATGTCCTTTGTTCTGTTACCCACCCGGTGCCACCCTGGGGAGCAGAGAGATGAGGACTAATCCATTTCACTGCTGAGTAGACAGCCAGGGAGCAGGTCCTGAGGTTGCAGGGACACTAACTCCTCTTCATGGGCAGGACCGATATTTAAAACTATGAAATGATGTGGATGGAGAGAGAAGAAATTCTAGATGGTCAACATACATGGGTTTTCCAGATAGCAGAAATGTATTCCTTTAAATGTCAAAACACTTAAAGAATGTTAGTCATTTTTGTGTGTAGAAATTTCTCTGAGGAGTTGCCTTGCCTTCTTAATTTAAAGGAGAATACTTAACACCACTGATTTTCTTTTACTCTCTGCTGTCGATGTAAAAAGCATCTTCAAGACTGGCCCACATATTTAGCATGATCTCAGGTTTAGGGCTCTCTTAAAACCCTGACAAACAAAAACGCACCCTCAGGAGGATGGCTAGGACAGGGAAAGGGTCTAAAACTAAAATCAAGTGGGTCCTCGTGAAGCTTGGCAGTCTCATTGTGCTTTCCTCATTCAGTTTCTCCTTCCCTCGGGTCAGGAGTTGACAAACCATAGCCTGCTGCCTGTTTTTGTAAGCCCAGTATTACTGGAACACAGCTGTGCTCTCCCATGCATGTATTTTCTCTTGCAGCTTTTGCCTTAAATCTGCAGAACTGCGGGGTTGCACTGAGACCGCATAAGCCTAGCTAAGCCTAGACTATGTACACTCTGGCTCTTTACAAAAAAAAAAAGAAAAGCTTGCCAACCCTCACAACTGAAATGACTTCTTTTCTCCTACCGCCAGCATCTTCTCACAGTCCTATAAATGCCTTCTCTCCCTGCCACACCATCAAATTTCCCTCTGTACCGGATGATTTCTAATAAAGAAACATATGCTGCAATACCCCTCACCTTGCACAAGCAAGCCAGCAAAACTCCCTTCAGCATCACTCTTTAGCTAATTGCCCCACTTCTTATAGCAAAACCCTTTAGAAGAGTTGTTTCTCATTCTCTGTTGAACCCAAGCTAAGAAGGATTTTCTCCCCTACCACTTTTCTCTCTCCAAAAAAAAGCTACATGTAAAGTCACCAAATACTTTCGTGAAATTCAGTGTTGACTCTGTTGAGCCCATCGCCTTTGTAATGTTAGTAGCTCCTTGAAGCACCTTCTTCACCCGTCACCAGGTTGTCCTCCTAGGGCCACTCTTTCTTAGTCTCCTCTTGATTACGCCTCATCTTCCTGATGTCTAAACACAAGACTCAGTTCCTCGATTTCCTCTCTGCTTATGCCACTCTGTTGGTGACCTCGCTCATTCCCCTGGTTTTAAATATCGTTTATACTACGATGACTCCCAAATTCCTGTCTCCAGCCTGGACTTCTCCCCTGAACCCCCAGACTGCAGCTCCACTTGGGTGTCTCATAGGCATATTCCCTCCCAGACCTTCTTCCCCAGTCTCCCCAGTCTCAGTAAATGGCACTCCTATCCTTCTAGCTGCTCAGGCCAGATATCACGGGAACAACAAAAGCTGCTGCCCCTTCCTTTGAAGAACACCCAGATTGTAACCACTTGTCACCATTCTCCACCACAACCACAAGTTCCAAGCCATTTCTTGTTTGAAGACCAATCTCCTAATTGGTCTTCTAGCTTCAACTGCTTGTCCCTACCCAGCAGTGTTTTCTCAACCCAGGAGACAGAATGATCCTGTTAAAAGGTGAGTCAGACTATGCCAGTCCTATGTTCAGACCTTCCATAAAGGATTTCCATCTTGCTCAGAAAAAGAATCTGAACTCTGAACTCCTTACACAGCCTGCAAGGAAACCACAGGATTTGGGCCAGCATCACTTCTCCTACCCATCTGACCAATCCCTCCCCGCTACCTGTTTCTGTTTCAGCCATGCTCTTCCTTGAAGCTGCCAAACACCCCCAAGCCTCAGGGCCCTTACACTTCTCTTTCTCTGCCTAGAACACTCTTCCTCATTTCTTTTAGGACTCCATCCAAACGTTATCTTACTACAGAGTCCTTCCCTCACATTTCTGTCTGAATCCTCCAGTCATTTCTTTGCCCCCTTACTTTGCTTTATTTTCCTTCCCGTTGTGTATTACCATCTGACATTTCATATCTGTATGTTATGAAATCCATATTCCTTATTTCACATCAACTCAATGTGGGACTTTGTCTTTTTGCATTGTTGTTCTAGGTACTATCCTTAGAACCTACAGTAGATCTTAGCACATGACCGTTGCTCAAATAAAATCTATTGAGTGAGTGAATGAAAGAATGAATGAATGAATTAATTAATTAATAAAACAGAGAGCTGGGGGCTATAGATGGGGAATGCTAAAAGGAGGCTTTCATAAATATTGGTATTTAAATATTTGAAAAATGGTTATTTTGAATAAGTAGTAGAGTTTCAGCTGCTTTAAAAGGCAAAACTAGTACTCATGGGTTGAAGTTCAGTGGTTTCAGAGTTTTGTCTAGTGTGCAAGGGCCTTTCCAGCAATCCTGACCCTTCAAAGTACACAGGCTGCCTTAAGATAAACTGAGATGTCCGAGCAAGGAAACCTTGGAAAGAAACTGAAATACCTCTTGTGAGGATGTTGTAAAAATAAATCTCTACTTGGGTGAGGGAATTCCACTTGCTGTCCTCTGGAAGTTGGTGATTTGGGGCCACTTAGGGGATTGTTTTTGTTTCCTTCCTACTGGTTGGAGAAACTCCTCAGTAAATAGATGCCCTCCCCCTGGGGAATAAAGATGTAGCCATTGCTTTGTGTGTGTGATCCCACTTCTCTGATGCACACTCAACCAAATGGGTATGGTTAGCACTCCGTGGCAAAACCATGACGCTGCAGCTCTGGCCCCTTTGTACATTTGGTTATTTGGCTGAGTTCATTTAAATCGTGTAGGTTGTCTTGGGTAAAACAAAAATTTCATATTTTGACTCTTCCTGCTAAGGGTCACTTTTTATTTCTTTATTAGGTCGTGTCCTGAGCAGAAGCATTTTGTAACTTGTGTATAACGAACAAATCTTTTTGTCTAAACGAAGTCCTGGATTCTCCTCCTTCATATTATTATTACTTAGGTGTTTGGGGGTAATAAAAAATATGATGCTTTATGGACCATTTACAAGCCCTGGAGAAATTTTAAGCCTTTTTTTTCCAGCTTACTTTAAATAAACTTTTCCACTATATTTTCTGCAACATTGGAAGTATTTCGCTAATAATGACCTATGGTAACTTCCAGTTGTGAAAAAAAAAAAACCCAAAAAACAAAAAATAACCTCGTGATCTTGTAAACTGTGTATTTGTACATGGAATGATCTGGTGGAGCTAAAGAATCAGGAGGTTGTGTCCTGTTATTTTTAGAACTCTGTATCACTTCACCCTTTTTGCCAGAGTGGTTCCTGGCTAACTTTCCCATGAGTTTTCAACCTTCTTGCTAGGCTTGGCTTATGTAACAGGAAACAGGCTGTCAGGAACAAATAGTGGCATATCAGGAGCACACATTAGGAGCAAATGATTTAGTTTGCTCGGCCCTTCGCTCTCTTAAAGTAGACTGATCCATGATCTCAACTTGAAGACTTTTGATGTGGCAGCCCTCAATTTAAATAATACAGTTTCAGCTTGGAGAAGGCCAGTTGTTTTACCGGGACCATGATTTTAATCCAGGCAACAAAGAAGATGAGTTTATTCTAAGGTGAACTCTGCAGCGGTGTCATGTCCTGGGACTGTGGATTTAAGTATATCTTTGCTTTTTCCCCAACTCTGAAGGCAGGGGTGATGTGCAAGCTCCAGGAGAGAGATGACATGGGGCGGATTGAGCTGGTCCAGAAGCTGGCAAGAGAAAACTGTCAGTTTTTGCAGATGGACAAAAAGGACCAGGAAAAACCTGAACACGTAAGCCCTTTTTCTCTTAGGGGTGCAGGTCTAAAGGGGTGGGAAATGTTTTTGTCTGGTTGTATGTTTGAAGGAAACAATTTTTTTTTGTTTTAAATTCTTGAAGGTTTTTTTTTTTACCCCCCCTAAAGCATCCTCCTTAGTAAAAATACAGCTCGAAGCCAGTGGCTTATGACCCTGGATTTATAAGAAAAGTCTTCTCAAAAGGTAGTCATGTAGAAATAGGAGAAATTGCATGTTGGCAAGCGTGAATGCGTGTCTGCTTATGACCCTGATTTATGGCTTTCAAGTTTGACTTTGGGAATGTCATCCTTTCAGAAAGTATGTGGAATATGAATTTCGAAAGAACATGTAGTTTTTATCATTAGGACGAGGGTGGTTCTGGTTACCAAACAAATGTATCCTAAGTCACCAGAAAGAGGCCAGGACAGAAGGACAGATTATAGATACTCTCACCAAGCCAGAGAGTGAGTAAGGGAGTTGTCTCATGAATGTTTGTGTTGCAACAAGAATTGTATTGTTTGGATGTAGTTGAACTGGAAGAAAGGGATGCTGTGCTTGGTTGCCCTGAAAGCATTTATTCAGAAGGAGCCTGGAGCTGAGACGCTGCCCTCATGCCGAGAAGACAATAGAACCACTTTCTTCTGCTGCACATTGTTGTGTGTTGGCTGTTATTGTTGTTTGTCAGACTTCACTCCCGGGGCCGAACTAGCCAGGGCTGCTCGTGGACGGGAAAACTCCTCAGTTCTTATAAACATGTCCTTCTCTGACTTTAATTTTTCCTCGCAGTTTTATTTTCAGCCCATTCCAAAGGGGAAAAAAGGGCTTCATGCTCTTTCTGCTCCAAGGCCATCAACACCAAAGGGTTCTCCTAAGCAGGAAAGGAGGAGTTGCAGAGAGCAGGCTATTTAGTTTCGTGACATAACATCTCTCCCAGTGTAACATGCAGTCACAACAGTTGGTGGTTCAAGGCACAGAATAATTCAGCAATTTCAAAGCCTTGTGATGGAACTGTTTCTGGGGGCAATTATTGACTTTACAAACAGAAGCCTCAGGAGCTCTCACTTCGTTAGGGTACCATTGAAAAGTTTAGGGACTTGAGGGATTGAGCAAAAAGGAAACAGGACTCACGGACATGAACAGCAGTGTGGTGATTGCTGGGGGGAGGGGAGTGTTAGGGGGCTAAATGGTAATGGGAAAAATTACAGTAAAGATTCAATTTTTTAAAAAAGAGAAAACTTTAGGGGCTCAAGTTGTTAAGAACAGTTTGAAGGTTGGCGTTATCAAAGTCCGACTCCTAACCCCTGCTGTGTTCTTAGCATATTTGCATATTGCAGTCCATGGCTTAAGTTTCTCAATACAACATTTCTTTTCATTCATTTTCATTAGAAGGGCACCCGCTTTCGTATGCCGTATTTCATTGATTTCACGATGCATCACTGTAATTGGGATGCGTTGTAATGATTGGTGACGTGAAAACATGTTATGTGATCCTTAAAATGAATGACAAACTTTACAATGAATACATTGCACATTCCATTCAGCGGGCCAGTGACAACCGGAGCATAGGGCAGGATCTTTTAAACTCAGCCAGACAGTGAAGCACCACTTCACCAAGGTTAGAGATCATCAGCCTGAGGCCACAAATAACTGGATGCTTATTTAAAAGGCACCTGTGTTGCCTTTGACTTATATTTTGTTCAATTCAGAATACTTATTCTTCATGAGAATATAATAGCCTCCAAGTATGTAGTTAGAGAAATCTGAACTTGATACTGAAAATTGTAAAGACTTTTAACATGATACAGAAATTTAGTGGCAGGAGGTTTGCAGCTTTGCTCATGGTATCTACTCTGTCATCTTCAAACCTTCATTTTCAGATTGTAAAATGGAACACTAACTTTTTTTACTTCTTGCATAATGTCATAATATGGATGCATTAACAGCTCTGAAATGTTTGCTTCTGAGAGGAAAGGTGGTGTATAAATAAACGTGGAATTATGATGGCCTTTTCTATGTAGAATTTTACCACTGAAACCGAAAGGAAGGCAAGATGAGGATCTTTCTTCGTTGGCGATAAATAAAAACAGGCATTCTGTGATCCCCTTCCTACAGAATGGTACCACTTGAACTAATCAAGTCTTCAATGCTATTTTTTCTTAAATTAAAAAAAAAAATAATGTTTTTCTTTACCCTTTACATTCTTTTTTCCCCATCACCATTTATGCTCCCTGTATTCTCTTCCACCACCCGCCCCCCCTCCATAATCACCACACTGTTGTCCATGTTCATGTTTTTCTTTACTTTTAAACGTTTTATTTTTATTTTTCAATTACAGTTCACACTCAATACTATTTTGTTAGTTTCAGGCGTAGAGCATGGTGCTTAGACATGTATATAATTTATGAAGTGACTCCTCGGTAAGTCTAGTACCCTTCTGACACCACACATAGTTACTACAAAGTTACAGACCATGTTCCCTGTGCTGTACTTTACATCCCCATGACTACTCTGTAACTTCCAATCTGTACTTCTTAATCCCTTCACCTTTTTCACCCAGTCCCCCAACTCCCTCCCGTCTGGCAACTGTCAGTCTTTCTCTGTATCATGAGTCCATTTGTGTTTTGTGTGTTTATATTGTTCTTTACATTCCACATATCAGTGAAATCACACGATATTTGTATTTTTTTGCTTTATTTCATTTAGCATAATACCCTTTCGGTCCATCCATGCTGTTGCAAATAGTAAGATTTCATTCGTTGTTATGGTGGAGTAATGTTCCATTTTATATAGGCACCACATCTTCTTTTTCCAATCATTGATTGATGGGCCCTTACATTGCTTCCACATTCAAGGGTGGTGTTTATTGGGTGCTCCACTAAATGGATTATTTGATACTAAATGCTTTTACTTTTTACGATAATTTATTAGGAATAAAAACTACCTGGTAGGCTACATTACTCTTTTATGTCTTCAGCATCCAGTGTGTCGTTCATTGCCTGTGCTTGCACATTAAGTTCATAGTGTCTGTGAGGTGGGGGCAGCATTTTGGTTTTTCCTGCCCTTGCTTTCTTTTCAGTTGTCATCATCTGCTCTTACTCACGAAAACTCAGTTATAACACACAGCATGTGCAGAGGAAACTACAGTTTACTTAACGTAAACCTAGGTCTGCAGTTTCCTCCTCTTGTTATAACAATAGCAAAAATGATCAAACCCTGGAGTGACTTACAGATTTCCTTTTTTAATGTTTTTTTTTTTTTTTAGATTTTATTTATTTATTTTTAGAGAGAGGGGAAGGGAAGGAGAGAAACATCAATCAGTTGGCTCTTGCTCGCCCCTAAATGGGGACCCGGCCCACAACCCAGGCAGGCATGTACCTTGACTGGGAATCAAACCAGCGACTTCTCGGTTCGCAGGCCAGCACTCAATCCACTGGTTTTTAAGGAGATGGTGGGGAAACCTAAGTTAGGATCCAAGGTTCCATGCAAGTCATTCTTCGTACAAAACTGCTATTCTTCTCCAGTTCTAGAATGCCACATCCTTTTTTATATGTATGTGCCAAAATGAGAAGGACATGAATTTGATAGAATAAAGCTTTTGTTGCTACCATGTCTTGTTACAAATTGAAGGGGCTCAGAGCTCTCTAAGTAGGCATTTCTAATATTTGCTTTAACTGGTAAATGCCATGATTACAAATGCATGCAATTAGAGGAACATTTCACTCTGTGCTTTTGCCAAGGTATTTCTGAAATAGAAAAAAAAAAGTTAAGTGTATAATTATCATAAGTTTCTCAGGAAGCACTTGGTTTTCCTATTTTCTGTAAACTCGCTGTAGGCAAAATTATCCAGCACGTATTCATAAGTGTGGAAAATTACGTGAGAACTTTAAGAAGGGACCAGAAATTGGCTATTTCTTCTAAATATTATGAGAGTGAGCTTAACTTTTGGTCATTAATTCTTTAAAGAAATTACCTCTTGTATAGGCACCCTATTTCCTACTTAATTCTATGACTATATCAATAGAGAAGGGGCCTGTGTTACCAAATGGGGACTTTTGAGCTTGACTTTAAAGGATGACTGATGGTCCTAGAAGGGCAGGGTGGGGACGAGTGTTTCAGGCAAAGGAACCAGCAGGAAGACACATGACTTGAGCACTGGGTGAGTCATGGGGAATAAAGGCAAGTGGGCTGTAGGGGAGGTTAGAATTCAGTTGTGAAAGACTGGGTAAGCTGCCCTACGGAGTTGAGACTTGCTTTTCTGGCAAAAGAAAGCTATTAGTGATGGGAAGGGACCTAATCAGATGTGGCCTTCACAAGGTCTCACTCACATACCTTTAGAGGAAAAATTGAGTGCAGAAGAGAGAAGTGCTGGAGGGAACCCTTAGAAAGCTGTTGCAGTGAGCCAGCTGGAAGGTGTTAGCCTAAACCAGGGAGCTGACTGTGGGAAATAAGAAGGCTGTAGATGTTGAGAGACATTTAGGTGGTGAAATTGGCAGGATTTGATGACTGGTAAGGGGTGTGTGTGTGTTCTTTCATATTAAGCAATTTTTGAATTTTAAGGTTTTTTTGATATCGTGGTAGACATAATGGTTGGTCACCTTGGTCAAAAAGATGCATAAGGCATTTACCTTGCTTTGTTTTCCTGCGGTGTGTCTGATAAGGCACCCAATAGTTATCCCATTGTTAGGTGGGGGTTCTGGCTAACAGTGTGGGGACTGCAGACACTTTCTTCATAGCCAGACACCTTGACAATACCTTCACCAGTGGGAATCGCTGGTAGCCCCAGAATAAACTGCGTTCTTTGACCAAAGCGTTGGCCTTTGCTGCAATGATGTGCATTCCTTCTCCAGAATTAACTGTGACTCTAGAGGCGCTCTCCTGACCCAGGCAGTCTGAGCTGTACTGCTACTCTAGAGTACTCTCGCTCACTTGTTCATTCAGTACAGCTCTGTTAAAGCTGACGAGGTAGGAGATCTAGCATGACTGTGGTAGCTTCAACCTGGAGGTAGTACAGTCAGGCTCCTACCCCAAGGGAGTCTAATCAAGTTGTGGAGAAAACACTTGGACAGAAATAACAGACACAAGCAGGCAGTGATGATGATCCCCAGAGAGAGACATAGGAGTTAGAAGAATTCACACCTGGAGAAACAGGATTCTCTTGTGGCAGAGGTGGAGTTTGATGTGGGCCTTCCAGTGGGTTTTAGATTGAATTTCAGTAATTCAGGCTGAAGAAAAGCAATTCCCGGTGGAAGGAGTAACATTAGAAAAATGTAAAGGAATGTCAGAGTAGAAGGGATTTTTTTTGGAAATCCAAAACTATTCGTTGTCCCCAGAGTACCAAGGGCAGTGACGAGGGAGGAGACGATGACAAGGAGGCAGAGGAAGGAAGATTTTAGTGAGAAACAAGATTGGGACCAGACTACGGAGAGTCCTGAGGGCCAAGAAGTTCCAGTTCATTCTAGAAATAATGAGGAGCCATTCAGTAGTTTTGTGAGTTTTTATAAGAAAGGGGGATGGGGGCTTACATGGGGCCGATGTTATTATTTCAGTTTGATGGATTAGGAAGCTGAGGCTGCTGAGTGATAAGACAGAGCTGGAGAGTGAACTCAAGTCCGATGGCCTCTTGGCAGTCGTCCTTGGAGGGAGTCCCGAGAGAGACAGAGGACAGTCCTGCAGGAGAGACACGACAATTGTTTATGGAAATGGCGGTGGAAGTTGTGGGATGGATCAAAGGAAAAGGAACGCTAAGGTGCTTGATTAGGTGGAGTCCTAATTCAGATTTAAAAAGCGTATCAACTGTTCACATTTTATCAGTGAAATAGCTGTATTAAAATACATGCTTAGACACAGGCCCTATTTTCTGGAACACAACTGCACTATTTACCAGAAAACTGAAACTGTGTTTTTCCTGAAATGTGGTTTATACTGTATAGTGCAGTAGCTTGTAGAGGGGAAATCCCAACAGCACCTTCTGAACCGAGTTCCTGGTTTCCCAGTTGCAGAAGTAAGGATCTAGAAAATGTACGTGAGAGCCATGCTGAGCAGCATGTTCCCTAGGGACCCTGTCTGTATCCCTCCCTCATCCCGCCCCATTTTCTTCATTTCCTTTGTTAAGTCTGGGGACCCACCCTATTTCCTTCCCCTTGTCTAATTCACTGATGAAATATGGGTGGGAAGGAGATTCTGCACATTCTGAAACTGAACCTTGGCGTAGTCGGCTGCCGGGGCAGGGTCCCTCTCACTCAGCCCCGGCCGGGATTTCCTTTTCCCTGTTTCCTGCAGCCTCATCCTGGAATTCTGCCGACGTCAAAGCGTCCTCGATCAAGAATTACTAGGGCAGAAGTGGTTTGGAGTATTCTGGCTGCTTTCTCTCTTATTTCGCATGTTACAAGTTGGTCTCTGCCTTTTCCCAACTTTTATCTCACCTCCTGCTTTGTTTTCATTTTTTAAAGTGTAAATATGAGCTGAAAGCCCTCTTTTTACTCTGTATGAAATACTAAAAGGCCACATGGCTTTATATTTTATATTCAAACTTGCATTATCCATCTAGTCAAGTCAAGAGCAATCTTGGCATTATTTGAAGTTTAACGGTAATTTAATTAAACCAAGAAACTACTTAAAGACAATGAGAACTTTATGACATCATTGGTTAGTGTTGAAAGCCAGAATTCGGGTGTAATAGGCAATTCCTAATACATTACATTGCCCACGTATAAACTGAGAAATTGTTGTGTGGAAACCATGTTATTTTTCTTAATAACAAAACCCAGACTTTGTGTTGGTTGGGGACTAAAGCACCTTTTCAGAGGAGGTAGCTTCCTTGAGTGAGTAATTTTAGTTCACTTTTAACCAGAACTAATATGGCCACCAGAGTGACACAGAAGTGGGAGAAGATAGTTCTCGCCTCCAGGAAGTGCACAACTAGCTGGGGGGAAATCCATACGAGGGAAACAAGCAGCCCTTCCAGACAGCGTTTAATGAAGTGTTTCAAATAATTCCACAGGCATTTGGAGAGTGGGAAATACCTTCCATAGACATATTTCACAACTGCATCAATCATGCGCTTCAGAAGCAGGATGTGTGTGTGTGTGTGTGTGTGTGTGCCTCCAGAAAAGCAGCAGCGAGGCAGCCAGTGAAAGCCGGTGTGGGGCTCCCGCTGTATGGTAGGGCCATCTGCTCATTAGCTGTATTTTTAGGTTCTCACAAGAAGCCCATCACAAGTCCCAACAGTTTCAAAAATTTAGTTTCAGCATTTTTAAAGATGGAGGAATTTGTCATTATGCTTTTTGTTTATTTTTCTGAAACTATCCAAGTTTATTTTAAAAGACCCAATTAAGCAAATTGACACTAGCTCAGTTTGATTTATCAAACTCGTGCTCTCCAAGGATCTTATATTCTGTACGGTACAGATGCTGCTTCCTAATTTTAATAACGTTCTTGTTGAGTTAAAATAGCCATATCATCTCTAGTATGTCAGAGAAATCGTTAAAGTAAAATATTGAAAAACAGGTGATTTTTCTTTGGCTTCTGTTTTCCTTATTGGTATATCTTGTTCCAGACCCTGTATATTCTTTTTTCTCTACCCTCATCAAGTCCCGATCTGAATTAATATAATAATTTTACTACCTGACAGATTGTTGTCTGATCAGACAACACTGGAAATCTTTGCTGTTTGTTTTCATTTGGGTTGATAATAGATGCCTTAAGACAAAAATGTAGAGAAAAGATGGGCAGTCCTTCTCAGACAGATGGATAGTTCTTCGTGACAACGTGTACTACTCAGGCTTGGGGACATAACATGAAGAGATATGAAGGAGAAGAGCGACACAGGTGCCAACTTACAATGCGCCTTGGGTCTCAGGACAGCCCTGATACATCACTACCTTCAGATAGCTAATGCTCTGCAAGAAGCTCAGAGGCTTGAATTCACAGTTACCTGTTGGGCATAATACAGGGTGCTACGAAGCTTGTCACGGGGAGCTCAGCTGGTCCAGGGGGATATGCAAGTGTCCCTGACAAAGAGACAGAATCTGACGGGTCAGAAGAGTTACTAGGAGAAGACAGGAAGGGTGGGCATTCCAGGCAGAGGAAAGAACATAGGTGATAATGTGAAGGGTCAAGTGCAGAGAGGACGCAGCTACTGTAGAGGCAGGACCAAGTGTCTGGAGCATAGAAGGGCAGGGGGCACGAGAGAAGAGGCCGGCCAGTGAGCCAGGCACGGGGGCCAGTGGATGCAGGGCCTTACAGCCTCAGCCAGAAATTGTGTGCTGAGAGCAAGATCCAGCTCTTGTGAGGCATTTAGTGAGCAAGAGAGAGAAAGATGATTAGATCCGAATGTTTGAGATTCCTCTGCTGCCATGTGGGAATGAGTTTGCAGAAGAATGGGCCATGCTCACTGCTCTCAAAGCTTTGTTTCTGGCTCTCCTTTCTCCCCCGTTCTGTTGGGTTTACACGAAGCAGAAACCAGCTTAAACATGCAGGCTTTGCTGTGGGGAGCTCAAGTCCAGGGACTTGAGTTAAAGTCCCTGTGAAGGCAGAATGTCCAATTATAGCTCAATTCTAGTTCATTAGCTTTATCCTAAAATATGCTACTACATCATCGTTTTCTTTTAAAAGTTGACTGATTCAGTCCTGTTTCTGGAGAAATGAATTTTGAGCTTGCATGTCACAGGAATAGTTTCTGTTAATAAGCACCATGTATGTTCGCATTTAGTATACTTCCTTTGCTGCGTGATACTTGCCCCCATATTGATTCAACTGAAGTTTGGTGATTTCTGAGTGAAAAGGAATGTACGAAAGATTTCCACATGAGATGCAAAGAATCATTTTTTCCTTTTTAATGAGAAGTGGGTGGAAAGGAAAAATTCCATCTGGCATACAGCAGCCCTAAATGTTGTTTTTAAGATAGCAAAAATAGAAGATGGCTGAAAATATCAGAACATAACAGACTGGGGACAAGTGTGCAGTGCATATTTTTCTAATAAGTCATGTTAAATACCCATATTTTACTTAAAACATGACCATGTTCTTACTGGTCAGTACATAAAAATTTGTCTTTAGTTTTTAAAAAATAGTCCGCTCCGTTACTGAGGGGGAAAGGACTTGCTATATAGCATTTAGGTTTACCTGATACAGGTTTTTTTCAGTATTTTTACTTTTCCAGTATTTATCCCCTATAACAAAAAAAAAAATACATGAAGGTTTCTTTATTATACATTTGCACATAATTAAGTGAACAAGGCTCAACACTTTTAACAAACACTTGTAAATGTTCTCTTTGTTCAGGTTCCAGGAATGGCTGGGCGTGATTGAGGCAAGCTGAGTCAGAATGAAGGATTAGGGGCTCCTCAAGATCCAAGAAACACAGAGAGGGAGAGAATAATGGTGATAATAAGACAATTAAGATGGCAGGAAGTGGCTTGGGGATAAGGATTTGTAAGGAGGCCCATGAAAATGTAATGACTCCAAGCGGCATATCTTGGTGACCGCAAAGGTGGGGGTGAGTGGAGTGTGTCAAGGTAACATTTTAGTCCTTTGCAATTCAAAGAGGGGAGAGTGTGTACTTCATACAGATGACTCTTTAAACCTTTCATGGTCTTCCTTGGTGAGGACTTACAGAGGTGGAACAAGCTGTAGGTTGCTACTTGTATGAATAAAGAATTCTAGTGCTTCCCACGTGGTGCACTGCATGGCAAAATCCCCAGCTGAGTTTTATGGCTGATGGATGCCACCACTTTGTCCCTGCTCCTTGAACTTACTGTGGTTAGAAGTCGGGGGACTGTGATGGTGAGTTGTTTTTTGTAGTCGATCGAGTATCATGGAGTATTCCTCTAACAGTTACAGGCACCGGGAAGAACTTTAGTTGTCAGGCGTCTTGATTGTTTGGGCAAGAAAACATTTCATTGAAAAACTGGCACCTGAACTTGTATAAAGGACCCATGGACAAAGCCAAAGGGGGGTATGATCAAGGATGGGAGGTAGGGACGGCCAGGGTTGGGGGGAGTAGTGAGGGGGTGGGTGGAAATGGAGACAAATGTACTTGAACAATAATAAAAAAAAAGAGAGGGAAAAAAGAAGAAATAAATAAATAAAAACTGGCACCTGCTCAATAGGGTTATAAAGAGTTTCCTCTCAAATGGGCAGTAAATACTATATGATCCACTAATTTTGTTGGGAGTTTGTTAAACACACAAAAAATTTAATATATTTTCATTGATATTCTTTTAGTGAAAGATACCTTCTGTCCCCTGTAATCAGCAAAAAATTATTAAAGAAAAAAGCAATTACCAGCGATCTTCCAGGTTTGTTCGAGAAAGCTGTAATTCAGCCTTGGTGTGTTCCTCTCTTTGTGCTCCTGAAGTTGTCACGGTTTGTGGGGCTCAAAGGCAAGGCTGCCTAATGGAAAGGACCCTTGCCTCAGTAAACCATTGCTGTTGAACTACTTCTCTCCTACTTATCAGCAATTACTCCGTTGGAAAATTAGCACAGCACCTCCTGAAAGCAGGCACAGACAACTTTGTCAGCAAAAAGTAAATGGGATCATTCAGCGCTTCTTATTAAGCACCCACGGGGAAGCACAGACCTAAACATTATCTCAGTGTTAAAACAATACTCAGATGTGACTCTGAAAACAAGGGAACCAAGAGGGCAGTTGAACCCATGGAGATCACACTTTCTGCTCCAGTAAGTCATATGGCCTGAATTTGAGAAGATGTGAGTAGAACTACAGAATATAAAATGACAGAGGCCGGAGCACACGTGGCCTACTTGCTGCTCCTGACTGCCTCTGAGTTTGAGATTAAGAGATAGCCAGCAGGTGATGAAGGGAAGATGTTGACCTTGGATAAGGCAGAATTCTGACTGGCCCTTAAAATATAAGGGAAGAAACCTTGGAACAAAGCAGAGAGCCAACTTCACCTTCTGATTGTGTTTGAAGGAATATACTGGAATGCCAGATGCTTGTGGTCAGAGCCTTTCATGACTTGCTGAACTATTCGGTGCCATTTCCACTGTAATTTGGCAGTCAGATCTGACCTTTATCTCACATTTCAGTAGATCCCATTTCCGTCCCAAGTCAGTAAATCTCGAATTCCTGTCCTTCAGTGTTACTCATAATCTTGGCATATACAGGAGATCTGCACAGACGGAGAACAGCTTGCCACACCCTGGAAAAATCCTCATTAATAAGGATCAGAGTGGCCCTAGGTAAATGCAACATGTGCAGCTGCTTCCGGAGCCCCACCCTTAGCTCTTTGCCAGTTTTGCGTCTTAACCCTGGCGTCTACTTTTTTATTCCCCACACCTGGCTACTCCAGAGCCTTTAGGGAAGACTGTAGTGGGGGTGTTTTGATGGTCCCCTCTTGGCCCAAACCTAAGTTTTGCTTCAATCCAGAATAGAAAAGCCAGCAATGGTGCCTTTCCTTCTGAGTGATGCAGGGGGGCAGACTGCAGACATCTCAGGCTGGGGGGCCCTAGAAGGAAGAGTCAGGTAGCACAGGCCTGAGGAAGACCCACAGTGAATTGAATGTGTCCGAATCTGAATGTGCGGAATTCGGTCACTTACCTAACTTCACTGAGGTCTTCACACACAGGCCAACATCCCTCATCAGGCAGTCAGAGACTTCGTTTCTCTACCCTTAGCAGTTACCTCAGGTTCCCGTGCTTGAGCTCATGGACCTCTTTAGAAAGAATCACACTGGGTGAAGATGGGAGACAGCCACACAGCTGTTTAGCTTGTTGCTATCGGCCATGCCCCTCAGCCATAACTCACAGAGCTGACTTTGTTGAGGGCGCAAATAAGTTTTCATCTCAGGAGAACTTTCTCCTTTTCATGGATAGAGCACCATGTTTTTAAAAGGTCGGCCTAAGAGTAATTTATTCTTGCCTGCACGCATTGAGAGAAGTGTTTGTTGAGCACCTGGGAACCAGGCATCACAGAAAATAGAGCAGAGAGAGAGGTGAGCGGGATCTGATTCGAGCCCCAAAGGCCCCCACCATTTGGTGAGGGGGACAGATGAGAAAACAAGGGTAGCAAAGAAGAAGAGCAGTGAGCAGGCAGAAGAGACAAAGGCGTACACTTTGAATAAGGTGTGTATTTCCAGAAAATTGTTTTCTCACTTTCCTGCTAAATTAAACATCATTTTTTTAACTTCCTGGGTGATGGCCAGATAAGGACACAAGTTTTAAAGGGCAAAGTTCATATATCTCAAATCTAAAGAAAGTTGGCATTTTCCATTTTCCCCTCCTATTTCTAGCTACAAAATATACTTTTCCAAAAAAAGTATATTGTATAGTTCTTGACCTGTTTCGCAATTGAATTTGTTTTTGAAAACAGACTTCATTACCGAAGAGGTTTTTGAGTGTTTAAAACTGTTGAAGAACAAAGATACCAGGCCACTTGCTCAAATTTGTATTACCTTTCGTGAAAGATTTTTTTTGTTTGAAGTTGTGCTACTCATTGTAAAAGTAATATATGCCCTTTGTAGAGAGATTTAAAATAATGAAAATCTGCAAGAAAGAAAAGGAAAATTGAGGATAACTAACCACAGTCCCCCCTCACCTTCTCAGTGTGTATGTTGTGAGGCTTTCCTTGGGTTCCCACAACACACTTGACTTAACCGCCCTTCCACTGGACGTCGCACGGGGCTTCCAGAGTTTGCTGTTAGAAATGACCTGACATGCACATCTCTACGAAAAAAAAATCTTTACCTAAGTTTATGTTTCTTAAGGATAAACTCCAGAGTAATTACTACCTACAAGTATGAACTGTGTTAATCTCTTTTATGTTTTTGCTTAAGTCCTTTCCGCAAAGCTGGTGCCGGTTTTCACTTACATCAGCGATGCATGACAGTACTTGATCTGAGATGCCCTCACCCTCACCTTCACCCTTTCTGAGTGTTATGTTTCTTAGGAGGAAAAACTAAGTATTTTTGTCAGGTTGGTGGGGGGGGTATTATTTTGTTCAATATACATTTCTTTTCTAGTGAGGTTGCATATTTATAATTTATGTCAATCCATTAATCTTTCTTCTGCAATAATCTATTTCCCTCCTTTGCCCCTTTTCCCATTGGGATTTTTCTCATTGACTTGAGTTTGCTCTTTATAAGGATATAAATCTTTGTCATGTTTGTTACATGTAGCTTTCCCCACTTTGATTCTTATTTATTTATTTTATACATATATGAGCAAAACTGTTGATGCATGTTTTTCATTTTTAAAATTGCTTTCAAAGTTAGAAACTTTTTTTTCCAATTTTTTGGCCAAATACCCAATTTTATTTATTTTCTTCTGTTTCTTCTAGAGTTGCACATTTCACTGAGATCTTCAGTGTAGCTGGGATTTGTTTTTGTAATGTAAAAATAAGATTTCTTCATTAGCTACCACATGCAGAATTTTGTAGTCATTTAAAAAATCCATTTTATTCTGGAGGAATGGAAATTCTGTTAACAAACTTTCTCCAAATTAAATATAGTGAGTACAAATTTAGTGAATTACATTACCTCTCTGGGCTTCAGTCTTCTCATTTGTAAAGTTAAAAGATGAAAGATCTAAGGTTTCTTCTAGCTCTGATATTCCTTTCTTAAATTGAAGACCCCTTCTCAAATTCAACAGCACCCAAACTTTTGAGTGCTGAACACTCTTTGGGAAAATGTCCCTGTGTAAAGTGGATACCAATTGATTACTCAGGAGGTTTGAGTTTTTACTCTGGTTTAATATGCCTATCAAAGCCAAGAATCATTCTGTTCTTTTATGTTCTAAATTTTCTCCTATGGATAGAACTTCTAAAAATTTACTCTTTGTGAAATGGTGTTGATACGGGACAGATGGCTGATCTAACATATCCAGTAGAAGAATCTCTGCTCTCAGGATATTAAAGCCATATTTCAAGTCAAGTCATTAAATATTTGGAGTTGTTTTTCTGAGTTCAGAATGTCCTGAGGAGGACTGAGATACAGAACTCCCAGATAACGACAGACTGCAAAAAATGCTTGATCTTACTGCCTTAAACTCTTAGAAATGACAAGAAGGTGGCCTAGTTACTTATACTGGCCAGGTTCATTAACTAGCCCCTATCCACAGCCGAGCTCCAAGCCACTGCTTTTAAAAAATGCAAGTTGGTATCTCTCCCATGTCTCTCTCACACAGAATTTGTTCTTTGAGGGCAATCCCCATGTTTTATTTGAACTTTTATCCCTAAAATCTCGCACTGGGCTTTCAGTCAAGGTTTGTGGACCTGGATCCGGCAGAGAAGGCAATTGTGGGTGATTTGAAATGCGTCCCAACTTCAAGCCCTCAGATCAACTCTGTACAAATCCAAGTTACGCCAGCTCCAGGATTCTAGTTCATTGGCCATTTAAAGTTTTAAATTAAAGGGTTTGTACTTTGAGAAATGAACCTAGAAACGACAAGCAGAAAAAGCAGGAAGGTTCATCACCGATTGTTGATTTGTAACTGTAGACGTAACCTTTGGGAGAGAATTCATACCTGGTGAAGAGTAGACACACACTTCCAAACTTCAGTGAGTCGCAGTTTACGGAGCAAGGTTCTTACCTGGGCAGGTTTGTATGTGAAGATTTCCATCCTCTTTGGCACCCCAAGTCCACATTAATACTCAGGAAAAGAGGACATTTTTGTTGTCTGTATTATCGCTGAAACACTTTCATTTCTTTGCGGTCCATTCTTCTCTTCCCCCTCATACCCATCCCCCATCCCAGGAAAAGAGGGGAAAGGGCCCTACTGCTGTGCAACCAGGTGTGTCTTCTTTTAACCTTCTCTCTTTCCATGTCCTCGCTTTGTTTGTTTGCCTGTCAAATCGTCCTAGCAATGTTTCTTTGCATTTTTAAATTCTCTTCACCTGTTTTAATACCGACTTTCATTGCATGGTTGTGCAATGAACCAAGAGTGACATGATCATGCCTTTCTCCCAGTCTCGTGGCAAACTATGAAATGAGGTTTCTGAGATGGTTTCTGCAGAGACCAAAGGGGCGCCTCTCTAAAAACATCAAGGAATGTACAAAACATGAAAAAATAAAAGCGTTTACTTAAGATGCTTTGTATCTCCATGCTCCCATGCCATGTGATCTAGCAGTTGCTATGGTAACTAGGAATTTTTCCTTCCATAACTCACATAAGTACTGAGGCTGCCCTTTTTATTAATGCTGTGCCCTCTGTGCAGTCACACACATACACGCGTGTGCACACAGACACACACAGGAAAACTCACATTCACATACACACACAAGAGATTGCGAGAGAGTCACAGAGTTCCTTGACTAGAAGCCTTTGCATTACTTCATACTGTCTTTACATTTTATTCTGTTTTTTTCTGGCTTTATTAAGGTGTGATTGACAAATAAAATTGTTTATGTTTAAGGTACATGATGTGATGTTTTAATATACCTATACATTGTAAAATGATTACCACAATCAAGCTAATTAACATATCCATACCTCACACAGTTACCATTTCAGAGAGAGAGAAAGAGATTCTTAAGAGCTACTCTTTTAGCGAATTTCAAGTATTCAGTTCTTTTCAAATTTGAAGAATGTTCCTTTTAGATGTGTTCAGAGTTAAGAGCTAGCTTTTCTAAGTAATTTCAGTTTATAAATTAGGCCTTTACTTAATCACGGGTATTTCCTACCACAATTGAGTTTCCAGTAAGAGGAACTTGAGAGGAAACACTAGGGCCATCGGAACCGGTCAGGGCTAGCCATCAAGTGCTGCACTAACCTTCCAGACTATCCTCTTGGTGTTCAGCTTTGAAAGGCTCTGTAAAACTGCTGCTGGGAATTATTCACACCCCAGGTGACAAGTATGTCTACTACTAGGACATAGACTTTGAGTCTTTACTTAGCATAGATTGTTATCCTATCTTTGGGCTGCTTGGCAAAGTGTCAATATTGATATTTTCCCTCTAGAGTATGTTACATACTCAATGTATGTATCTGTATGTATGTTACATACACAATGATTTCAGAATTCTTAGAAACTGAAACGTATTTCTGTGTAACGCTTATATTGCCATTACTATAAAATCTAGGAAGCAAGATTCCAGATTTTTTTTTTAAATTTCAGGAAATATATGAATTGTATTTTCAGGGCTACCAAGACACACCAATAATGAGAGGTGGCAAAAGGTGCTGTTCTCAGCACTGAGTCACCTCCTTTTTTTGCAAATCGCAGTGTGACAGAGCCTGTCACAAACATATCTCACAGACAGTCTGTGTGGATACCGTGGCTTGACAGAATTTACACATTCAAAGTATTGACAAAGTTTTCTCCTGTGAGCCCCAGTGATAGGACCAGTGACCAGTTTTTCCCGTCCACACGTTAGAAAATGCCGAAGGTTCTAGTTTAGAATTTGAAGGCATCCTCACTTCTCCATCCATTTATTGAGGGCTTTCTCTGCGTCCAGCATTCATAATTGGGTCAGTAATCTCGGTGTTATCCCGTTTCACAGGCAAGGACAGGCAAGGATGCTCAGGGAGCTTGAACAGTGCAGCTAAGATCACCCAGCTAGTAAGTGGCAAGTCTGGGATTTGGACCCAGGCAGGTCTGTCTTCACTTTGGTGTGGCTCTCAGTTTCATTTGACTCAGGTCATGAGGGCTTTTAAGGGCTGTCCTCATCTGAGTTCAGTTTTTGTGCTCAGAATTGGTTATTACCCATGAAATAGAAATGGACCATACCCTTTGTGTGGGATCTGGTAAAAGGGAGCGTGGTAAGGTGGGTGTGTAGATTGATAAACTAGATTATCTAGTCGTTGGTATTCGAAGGGTAGTTAGGGTGAGACTTTGCTAAGCCTTGTGCATACACCTTTTTTTTTAGTACCTAAAAGTATTCTGAGAAGTATAATAGCCTCACATTTCAAATGACACTTTGGGATTTCAGGAGTACGTTTCCCCCCGGAACACAGCTATTAAATGGCTGGTAGGGTTTTACTCTAGACAAGGCAAGCCCTTCTCCACTCAGTACAGTCGGAGGCCTCCTCTGCAGCGGGGAGCCCAGCCTTTCTCTGAGGAGAGGGCTCTCCCAGGGTAGAAGTGGCTCAAAAAACCCCAGAGTCAGAATCAAGCTCCGTTTCTGCTGTGAGTGACCCATGCCTATTTATCCGACTTTTGCCTACATCTGACTTTGGAGCATTGGTTCCTAGCCACAGGTGGTCCAGACCTTGATCTTTGCTCTGTGGACTTCTAGCTTGAATTTCTCCTTTCTGCTCTGGCCTGCCCTCTGGGCTGTGTCCCTCTGTGGCTGAACCTCTGCCCCCTTGCCTTTGCTGACTTCTCTGTCCTTGATCTTGGGCCATTCTGATGTGTATATATTTATTATCTGTCTGCTCATTCACCATTCACCAGGCCATTCATTCATTTCACGGGCACTGTTGTTCTGGATGGAGGGAGAGTATGGAGAACAAAACAGACCAAGCCCTGTTCTCACACAGCTGTGTCCTGCCGTTTCTCCCCTCCCTTCTCTCCTCCATCCCCATCACCAAATCTGCATTAACCAAGAACTCTTATCCTGGACCTGGAGGAGTTGCTGGAAAAGACTTAATAACATTTAAGCTTTTATGATAACAAACAATAACACTTGTGTGATTTAATAACTGTTCACAAGGGTCACATGGGGAGTGTCAGTCATGAAGCAAAATTGTAGGATGTGAATTGCAGCAAACTGATGCAGGCATTGGACATGAAAGGGTGTCCAGGCAATAATGCATGCAAGAATCAGCCTGAGTCAGGTAGGGAATGCTCACATACCCTATTCTAAAAGTCATGAGAGCGTGAGCTGTTTTCCTGGCATCAAGGTGATGGACAGCATGACCTATGCTGAGGGATAGGGACATCTAAATGCATAAGCGGACATGGGCTTCTCTGGAAACTGAAAGGTCAGGTGTGCTAAACCCATTCCCATTTGTATCCCCTCCTTCATTCTAGCCTTACTCTGTGCTGCAGGCAGTGAGTCCTGACCCCTGTGGATTCGATCACCCGTGATCTTTCCTTCCACCTTCAGATGGGACGTGGCCCTTGGGAAATGTTGCAGGAGATGAATGAGTAGGAGAGAGGTCAGGGTTTCTTCCCACCCCTGACCCGCTTCCTACCACAGTCCTGGCCATGAATGACTGCACCCGTCTGTGACTACAGCTCCCCTCTGGAGCTTCTCATTCACATCTGTGGCTCCCAAATGGGATCCAGTACTCACTCTTGCCTTCTCTTGCCCCTCTTTGCTGGTTGATGGCTATCTCACCATTTTTAAGGGGTGAAATTTCCTCAAACCTACCTACTGTTCTGTAAATAGTCCCTTTATTAAAGATGTTCAGGACCCTAGCTGAATGCGCCTCTCTTTTTTGCCAGAATGATCCATTAAGCAAATAAAGCTTATTGAAATATACTTGAGATGCAAAGATACTGACTCTATAAAGTTCAAGATTTTACAGTCTAGCCTCATCTCTTCTGCTCTTTTCTGTAGTAGGCTTACTAGAGGGAGTTGGCCTCAGGCTCACATTCCTAGGCTTGTCCTAATTGAAGGGTTCTTAAGGCAGCTTGTTGTACAGGATAGTCATTAGAGGCAATAGGATTTAATAAATGTAGTGCTTCTCTGGCTGCCGGAGCTTCCTACCCCATCATGTTTGCTGGTTTTCTATGGGACTTGGTTCATGTCCCGTAACAACTTGTGTTTGCCTTCTCACCTCCGGAAGTCAGACTCTAAGTAGATTTGGTAACTTTTGGGATGATGAATCCTATTAGTCCATTTAGGCTTTAATTTGAGTCACTCATCTTAATGTGTGTGGGCTTTTAACAAGGAACCAATCACCATTATTTGAATACTCCGTTTCTGCCCGAGTCACCTGTACAAAGAAGTGTTTGTCAGGCCAGAGCCTTGCAGTCCCGTGAACCCAGGTCACTGCTCACCTTGGCATACATCTGCCTGCTTAATCTCCCTCTTTGTCCACTCCCCTAATCAGCTCTGTCTTGCCAGCAATATCTTTTGAGCTTTTTCTTTAATATCTGTTTACTTCTTTTCCATAAGAAAAAAGAATCATGAGATACATTGTCAGCAAATTTTGTGAAGGCTGTTCTCAGGCAAAATTGTTTTTGGCCCGAAGAGATTTTCTTGCAGATAAGGGCTTCGGTTCCACTGCGCCCGCATTCACCGCACAGAGCAGAGCAGGCGCGGGCACTGGCAGTCTGGGCTGCTCAGCTGTGTGTGAATTTCCGTGACACAAAATGGGAAGAGATGCCTAACTGCCAACTCATGGGCATCATTCATGTTTAGGAGAGCCAACAGTTTGAACTTCTGTGAGAAAAGTCGAGTCAAGACAGCTGAACTTTAGGTAGAGTCTCAGTGTTGGAAAAGCTGCTCAGGTCACCTTGTCCAGCCCCCACTCGCCGAAGAACCATCTTCCCTTGTTCCGAAATGCTGACAGGCTCTGCTCCAGACGAGCAAGAGCTCGTTCCCCTTCTGTGGTCAATACTCCTTCAACTAAGCCACAATCTTTCTCCTTTATCTAGACCCCCATTGGTGGAAGGCCCCCTTTCTAGAACATCATGAGTAATCCTGTGGGTCCCTTTCTCATAAGGCAGAGAGCTTCAGAGAATGGAAATCACCTACCGTGGTCTCATTCCACTGATCTTTTCTTCCTCAGACATTCCAGCTACCTGGCCTGCACCTCACAGGGCGTTTTCTCAGACCCCCTTGTAGCTCCTCGGTGCAGGGGACCAAGTACCCCGTCAGCAAACCCCTGTGCCCGCAGGCTAATCACAGCCCAGTTACTTTTTTAGGTTAAAATTACATGGCATAAAATTAACTATTTCCAAGTGTACAATTTAGTGTCTGCCCAGTGCTTGAGCCCATCAGGCCCAAGGCAGCTTATGCACTTAACCTCCACCAGCCTTAACCTGCCCGTCTCAGGGCACCCACGTTACGTGGAGACAGGTGCCCACAGACACCTCAGACCCCGGCCATGTTTAACTCCAGTCTTGCCTGCACCACTTTTTCTTGTGCTGGGCCCTAAACTCTGCCCTGATCTGAGCCAACTTAGCTGTGACCCTGACCCCACACTCAGCCCTCGTCAGCCCCCTTCTTCTCTTGGGATTCAGTCCCTTGATAGCTTTTCCAAACCAGACTAGCCACATGGAACTAAAACTGGCTACCCTCGTAGTTCTGAGCCTCCCCGTGGCTCGGCCACACCTGCTGCCTGACCCACTGAACCAATCGGCCTGCTCTGACTTTCAACACCAGGGTAAACCGAGTCATCTCCAATAGTAACAGTCTCTGGTGCATTTCAGTGACCATCTTTAGGGGTATCTGTGGTTCTGGTGAAGAGCTCTGTTGTTGAGCCTTGTCTGGGTTCAGTCTCACCTTTCCCATGCCCTCATCCTGTGATCTTTCTTGGCCAAGTCACTTTTCAAAATGGCGATGTTAATAGTAGTTTCCCAAGAGCATTGTTGTAATGATTCGGTAAGATAGCCAGTGTTCGGCTCTCAGCTGTGCCTGATGGATGGCAAATCTTCAGTAAGTGTTTGTTGTTGTTACAGATTTATCCGTCTGGTCATAGCTTGGTCGCTCCCTTATTGTCTGTTGCTAGTGCGTCTGTCTGTTGTTGCATGTGGCAGTGCTGTCTCCTTAGTTTTTGAGTTGTGGTTACTGCTACCACTTTGACATAAAATTTTATTAGCTTTTAATGGTCCAGTAACTAACAATTATATGGCATTTTATATTTCACACAATATGTATCGTGCATTCGCTTAGATACTGGCCAAGTCCTGGGGCTGCCTCACAGTGATCTCCACATCAGCCGCCCTCAGGCCAAGACCGAGAATTAGTCCAGGGCATTTGGATCTGATAGGCAATCCCTTGCCTATCTTTATTATTGTTCATTTTGATGAGCACATCAACTCTTGTTTTGAGTTGACCCGTATCTGTTTGAGTCCCTCATCTAAGTTGATGATCAAGATTCAGAACAGGAAAGGACAGTGTCATATACCAACCAGAGTAGTTTGATGGCCCTTCCTTGGGAAGAGCACCTCCCAGCAAAATGTCCCCTGTGTCAGCACCATCAGAATTTACCACTTGAAATGTATTCTTCGAGATTTAAGATGTCACTCTCCAAACCTCACTCTGCAATGCACATTTATCCACTTATCTTTTTGTTCATGTATGTGTTCATTCAGTTCATGTTCTTTCAGTATCTGTGAAGCGGCAAGGCCTGGCTATTTCCTGGGAATTCAAAATTGGAGAAGTTATGGTACAAGCCCAAAAGCGAGTGTATGCTTCAGAAGGGACACGAAAAAGTGTATCAGTTTGTGCTCCTCGGAATGCTGAGTCAGAGGACTCACGTGCAGCTGAGGGGCTGCAAGGAAGGGCCAGCCACGTCAGCCTGGAGGTGGGAGGGTGGTTCCTCGAGGAGGCGATTCTGGAAGTGAACTTGGTAGGATGAATAATAGTTAGACCAAGAAGGTTATGATATGGAAAGAGTCACGACAAGCTACTGGCTGTAAACGCTGTCTTTGTCTGTTTGGGCAGCTGTAACAAAACAGCACAGACTAAGCGGCTTATATACAATAGAAATTTATTTCTCATCATTTTAGAAGCTGTGAGATCAAGGCGCTGGCAGACTCCATGTCTGATGAGAGCCCACTTTCTGGTTCATAGATGGCCTTCATTTCACTGCATTTTCACATGGCAGGAGAGATGAGGGATCTTTCCGGGGCCTCTTTTCTATGGGCACTAATCCCATCCACGGGGTCTTTGCCCTCAGGAACTATTTACCTCCCAAAGACCTCACCTCCAGACACAGCACACTGGGGATAATATTTCCACATATGAGGTTTTGGATGGGAGACACAAACATTCAGTCCATAGCAAATGCCTTCCTATAAATAAATGGACATCTTGAGTTACTGTGTTGACAAACCTAAGAGAGAATAGCAATGTGACTTGTGTTACTTGTATGACCTTGAATGCCATGGCATCAAGCTAGGTGACTCTTTGAATTCTCCATCTGAAAGGTGTCTGCTTCAGACAGGTTTGACTAGGGAGCGCTGGGCCACCTGAGGGACGTCAAGGGTCCTGGCTGGGGCCCAGTGGAGCAGGCAGGGGAGATAAGAGGCCCCCAAAAAATACACATGTTGCCCAGTTCGTAGTTTAGACCATAGTTTGACCTGTTTGTGCCCACCCCCTTTTTTTCTTGTGCCCTAGACTGAGGGATAATACCGTTTAGGGAAGGACTCCCTAGCGGTGTGTTAGCTACATGGTCTCCCATTTGTGTGTTGCATGGGAGTTTATTTTGGTAGAATTCTGACAGATGGAATAAATGATTATGACACTCAAGTTTAACCCTTTCGGTACAGGTGCCAGATATATCCGGCACCCATCTGATGACCTGTGTGGACGAGTGCCGGATATATCCGGCATCCATCTGTATATAATTTTTATAAATTTTACTTATATAATTGATAGAATTTTATATAACTATCTCTTAATATTAAAGTTACAAACAACACTTGGAAAAAAGCATTGTTTTATTAAGCATAGATCTTATATAAGATTAGGAAAGTCTTCACACAAAGGAGGACTGACCATGTGCTATGTGCACGTTTTCGGCGCGGCACCTCGTACAGCGGGAGTGTCGCGGCGGAAAGAGCGCTCGTACCGAAAGGGTTAAAACAGAGCTATCTCATGGGATGAGCTTTGTAATAGAGGAGTGACTCAGTGGAGGGGGTAAAGGATGCCCCCAAGAAAGAGTGGCCTTTGAGCCACGTGAGAAAGAATGCTTTGTTTTAAAGGTTAGGCACTCACTCTCTTGCTGGCTTATTAATTTGCATGCTCAATAAACATTTATCATGTGCCAGGCCTCTCTGTGTTAGGACGAGAAATAGAGGTCACAGTCCCTGCCCTCATGATGTCCTCCTTCAGTGGAGAACACGGGGAAAATGGGTAATTGGAGGTTGATATGATGGGGTTGATGTCATGGCAGGGTCTTTGGGATCTCATCGGGACAGAGGGAGTTAGTGCCGGGAGACTTGTCAAAGAAGCTGAGGTGGTAAATGGGAGTGGACATGTGTGAGGAGTGGTTTGTTACCTTCTGGGGTTCATAGGTTCCGTGAGACTTCGAACTCTGGACTCTGCCTAGAACAATGTGCCTACACATAAAAATTTTAAATACTCTCAGAGGGCCATCTAAGCCCCTGAAGCCCCTCCACGAACCCCTAGGGAAGTGCTCTTGTAAGGGTCTGTGCCCAGTGAGCCTCAGGGACGCCATGCCTTGTAGAGTGCCTGGGGCTGCTTTCAGTGAGGACTTGGGAGAGGAATTTTCCATTGTGCCTGCTAGTGGAAAATCAGGCAAGTGGTTGTGGCAGTTCCAGCAGGCCTGAGAAATCCCTTTGTGATCACTTTTTCTTGCTCGTGTTGGCGGTAAGTGAAAATATAAATACAGTCAGGAACATGGCTCAGGGCGGTACAAGTTAAGACCTGCTGAACTGCAAACATCAATTTTTCACCTTACTTTTTAAAAAAAGTCAATGTTTTTATTACTCTATAGGTATTTCATCTTAAAATAAGTGTGTGCTTTACATGAATAAATGAAAGAAGAAGTTTGATATGAAGGTATAGAAGCTGATCATGACCATAGAAATTAATCTAAAGTACGTCAAAGGCACCGGCTCTAGTACTCATTCAGAACTCACAGACGGGACAGCAGTGTGGCCCATAAAAAGGAAATAAATCAGGGTTACTCACCCAAACAACAGAGCAAAGATGAGAAGCAGGGAAAGTGCGGAAGCCCCCCTCTGTTTTCATACTCCTGATGGGCCCGTGCAAAGCACCCGAGAGTCTTTTCCTCTTGTCAGCCAGCCCCCACCCTTCTTTCAGCTGAGGGCTCCTATTTGTTGTTGGGGTTTCTTGTTCTCCCCACCATCCCTTTAAGAGAGCAGGGAAAAGAGCCGGGTTTTGCAGATCTGGTGGCTGAAGGATGTTTTGGGGAGAGGGGAGATCTCTTGCCAACCGTATTCCAACCAGGGCTGAGCACCACAAGCAAAGGCATGAAGAATTAGGGTGCCTTCTGGGAATACACCCTGTCCCCCCACCTCACCTTCCGTATCATTGATGTACCTACAGAGGTCCCTTCATTCCTGAGGTCTGTGCCCCCTTCTCAGGTCATCTTTCCTGTCCTCCCATGGTGCTGTTTGACCTTCCTCAGTAGCTTTATGACCTGTCTACTGTCTCCCCATCTTCTGAGCCCCGTTCCTTGCAATCACTTTCCAGAACATTCCTGTGCACGACTCTCTCATCACCCTGACAAGGGAATGCTTTTTATCCTTGACTCCAGTAACCACATTTCTACACCGCCACATACCAAGGCCAGGGCAGCATCTAAAACCTCTTATTGGTGTCTTCTAGCCGGAGATCACCAGGAGCACAGCCATAGTTGAACAAGTTGGGTTTATTGCTGGGTGCAGTGATGGAGACCCCACACCTCGGGGAACTGGGGGCAGCTCAGTGTAGGACAACGATAGAAGAAAGGACTTAAGGACTTGGGTTTGCACTTGGTGTCTTGGGGGAGGGTGTAAAGAAGAGAGCGTTGCTCTGGATTAGACGCCGGCGGTAAGTGGGGTGACTGTGACTGAGTATCTTAGGTCTCATCTGCAGAGAAGGCAGACGAGGCCGAAGCTAAAGCTGTAAGCGGGAAGGAAGCAACAGTCACCCCATTACCTGCGCTTTTTGGTATTTTGTGTGTTGGCCAGTGTTCACGCTTCATCTGTGTTCAGATACAATTACCGCGTGTTTTTGTTTTGTTCCATCTTGGTCACAGAGTGGCCTTTTCTGACACTGATTTTCCATGAAATCATGGATGTTCTGCAGCAGAACACCCGGCCCAGCTCCCAGATACCAGGGGCCGCTTTCTCTTTCTGGGTCTTCACCACTTTGGTTGGCTCTACTTCAGATATGGACTTGCCGCCTTGGGCAAAGGCCTCCTCCTGCTTCCTCATCTTCTACCTGACTGCTCCCTTAGCTCCCATGGGGACCGTCATCAGCCCCTCCATGTTTCCCAGTGTACCGGTTCCTTTCTTGCCTCACTCCTTCCCCTGACCAGACAGACATCTCGTGGTGGCGAGTGTTCTCCTGGTGTGCTGGCGGCTGCCCAGAATCCCACCCCTGGTCATCTCCTACTGTTTCCTTTGCCCGTCCCTTCTCCCAAGTGGGCCCCATTGTTCACCACTTCCCTCTGAGGTTTCTGAACACTTCAGCAGAAAGGCATAAAACCACAAGCAAGTGTTTTCCACCCTTGGCCGTCCACAAAGTGCCTGGCAGTCCTTTTCTTCATCACTTGTTTGCCTCCTGTCACGCCCCCAAACCCATTTTTCTAATAATCCCATTAGGCCACCAACCTCTCCATGAAGTCCCATCAGGTGGTCTCAGTGCCCGCTGTTCTAAGAAGAAAAAACCGTCTCCTAGGATCTACCTCAGCTTCCTTATTATCTCTGCTTTTTTATAAATCTTCACCATCCCCTTCCTCGCCACCCTCTCTGAAAGGATGAAATCTCAGTCCTTTTGTAGCCTCACCCCCCCAACTTGTGTTCGATCCTGTCCCGTCTCCCCAGTACCGCGCTCACCTCCCTGCCGTCCCAGCCACTCAGGCTCTTCACTCTGAGTCCTTCCTTTCATGACGACGTTCCTGGGACATGACCTCCCTCTCTGCCCACTTCTCCCCACTCACTCACACCTTAACACTGCCCTTCCCACCACTGGGCCTCGAGTGGTCTTCTCACTTTGCCTCAGGCTTAGCATCTTCGTGAACTTCACTGTGTCAGACAAGCTTTTTCTCGAAATCTCCAGAGACGGTGCCCTCCAGGTCTTCCTGACTCGTCTTGATTTTGCTTGTTCATAGTCTGTGCCCCTCGGGTTCCCCCGTGACCCCAAGGCCCTACCCCATCCCCTGACTTTCTGTGTTTTTTCTTTCTTTATCCCCATTTTCCCGGTTCCCTTTCTCTCTTGTTCCCTCTTAACCTCATCTACTCCCCAAACTTGAGTAATTCACAGATTAGTCTCTGTCCTTGACCTTTGTCCGGGGGCCTCGTTCTTTCCTTCAAACTGCCTGCGAACTATCAACAGCATGATGTGTTGTATTCTCAGTCCTGAAATACCAGCTGTCTGAGGCTGGACTCATCACTCTCACCAGAAACAGTTTCTCTGAGCATTTTTGTCCCTGTCCATGGCGTCCCATTCTCTGGCACCATCAGGTCCCGTGGGTTACAGCCTTGCATTGTCTCCTGCATTTGGCCTGCTCTTCAAGTGCTCACCGAGTTAGACTTACGCGGTTAGGGAGCCTATTGACTTGTCATTTAGGGGCAAGGCACGTGTCTTACTGGTCTCCGCATGTCACCTGGTGACCAGCACAGTGCCTTACCGAGGGAGGGCCTCACTGTTTGTTGAATAAATGACTGTAAATTGAGTGTGCTAATGCTTCACTTGCATTTCATGAGCTATTTGTCACTGAACATATTCTTCGTCATGAGTTCTCGAACCACTTTTATTCTCCACCAAGCAAGCCCCGGAGTAAAGGCCCACGCCCAGAGCCCCAGCCGTGGCGCCTGCACCCTCTTTCAGGAGGAGCAAGCAGGACAGGACGCAGGTGCCAGGAGGCATTAATCTAACCTTTCTTCTTTAGAGCCACATACAACAGAGAGGGTTATGATGTGTTCACAGCAATTTTAGAAAACTTAACTCTCCCTTTACACATTGATTTTTCTGCCTTTTCTCTTCTTTATTTTGAACGGGTTTTCAAAACAGAAACTATGACTAAGTCATTAGATGCTCCTGATAGTCCATCAGTGTGATTCAGCTCTGCCCCAGCCCCGCAGAGTGTGGCTGCTGTGTGCACAGCCCTGTGATACATATTAGTTACCCAGGCACCGGCGAAGCCCTTCTCATCCATATGTGTGAGCATGGCCCGAGGAAGTTAATAACGCCATATATCACGTGCACGTAGAATGGGAGATGCACTTCAGAGTGACAGTGGGCTCGTACAAAATGAGTACGGGCTTACAAGCAGAGGAAGACCAGGGCGGCAAGACTTTTGTCCTTTCAAATCTACTGTTTGCTGAATCATTTGTTTCTGTGTGTCTCAGGATCCCAGACCCACATTCTGTGGGGTGTGTTTTTTGTTTTTTGTTTTTTTTTGGTCAATATATGCCCCTCTCTTTAGCCACCCCATTTCACGTGGATAACAAAAGAACCCCTTTGGGGAAATGAAAGACAGCAATTACGCATTGGTATTCACGTTGCAGAGTCACACTGCGGTCCTTGGGGAGCTTAACAATGACTATCCAACATTAATTGCCACAGTAACTGCATGTCTGACCTTGCTGAAATATAACACATCAGCTTTACGTAGTAAAATTATTTGCCACTACAAGAGTTAAAAAGAATCATCATAAAATTATATGCTCTTTAGAACAACCAATATTTTTGTTTTTAAGAAGATCCTAGAGGACTCAAATGACTAGGTCGCTACATTCTCTTAGGAGTCCAGGACCCTGGGAGTTGAAATCATGATTTTATCACTGATTTGGTTGGCAATTATGACGGGACGGGTGTCTTTTTTTTAATGAAGGGTGAATAAAATGCATGGACATCCCTAATAGATCTGTGGAACTGATTAATAACAAGGCAGAATGGACCTAGTACCTTCTATCATTTGGGGGGAAAATATTCTTTATGTTGGTAGTTAATTATAAGGTGAGATTTTTCTGCCAGTAACAAACATGCTAGGAAACCTAGGGCATGTTTCCCTTTTTAAAGAAGTGACATCATTTTTAAGATGAAGCCTACTTACTATCAACTTTTCTTGTTTTAGTCTTTTGCTCAGATCCTCAGATATACAGAAGCTAGATTTTCTTACGTGCATTTTAAAGTTCTTCCCCATGCCCCCCCCTCCCCCACCCCTGGCCCTCCCCAGCTATCCTGCACTTAACTGGGTGTTGCATGCACATCCAGAGAGTTTCACCCAACTCTGGGAGAGTTCATCACTCAGGGTTGGGCTGCACTTTGCTGGGTCAGCAGTTAGCCCGACCGGACAGCCGCGTCAGCGGGCCACTGGGCTGCGGGCCGTGGGAGCTGTGTGTGCAGAAATGAATGACTGTTCAGCCTCGTCCCGGGCCACTGGGCTGCGGGCCGTGGGAGCTGTGTGTGCAGAAATGAATGACCGTTCAGCCTCGTCCCTTTGCAGCGGGACTGAGGGGAAGAGAGTCAGCGCGCTCACCCACAACGTCCGAATCTCAGCCTAGATGAGATTCTTACTGAAGGTTCACTTGTGCTTGTGTTCTGGCACAACAAGGGTGTGAGCCATTGGAAGGCCATCTGAAGTCTGGAAAAAAATGAACTGAATGATACAATAGGTAGTTTTTGGCTCACCTTTTAGAGCAAGGCTGTGACATGAACAAATACGATATGTACCTATCACAACTACTTCATGTGGCTCGTTCATTTTTTTAGTGTTTGAATGATGTTGTAAGTACCTTTCCCATTTTAAAAGAGTGATTGTTTAATAAGCCTCAGCCAGGTAACCAGGTAAAGGGGAATACGCATGCAGTGATTATGTTGCGTTTTTTTTAAACTTTGAACTTTGGATTCCTTAATTCATATCATTCAGGTAGCTTTAAAAGTGAACTCTCTGAATCCTATCCCCACTTTATTTTTTCTATTTGCTTTAAAGTATTTATGTCTCCCTCACACTTCATGTGTCCGTAGAACTTGAGCCTGGACACTGTCCAAGAGGGAGATTCTTGCCCAGACTCCTGAGTGATTCTGAATCTTTAAAGAAATTATGGTGCAAAGCAACCTGAGGAAATGCAGCTTTACTTATTAGTTCCTCTCTTTTTCTCTTTAATCTTCTCCCTCCCGTTTTCCCGCCCCCACCCCCAATTCTAGCAGGACGAAGAAGTGACGACGGTGAAGGAGCAGGAGCAGAGTGTCCTGGTGCTGAGGAAAGTGCAGCGCTGCAGCCCGGCCCCCCCAGGCGGGAGCGCCGACAGTGATTGGAGGTGAGTTCCCACCGCGGCACGCGCTCCTGTTTCCTTTCCCCTGCCTGCTTGCCTGCCCTTCCCTGCTCCCTCTCGCTGGCTGGCTGGCTCCCTCGCTCGCTCTGCCTCCTTTTCCCTCCCCCTCGCTTTTCTCTCCGCCTCTCCGGCGTTCTAGCTGACTGCAGAGCCCTTAGCAGCCAGATGGACTCAGTTCTCAGTGAAAAGACCGAGGTGGCCAAGATCTTTTAGCATCTAGGGGATGCCTTTGTTAGTAGCCCGGCACAATGGGCAGCTCCCGGCTGAGGGTCTTTGACCCTCATTTAGAGAGGAAGGGTTCCGCAGCACTCTCAGACCGAGAGCTGCCCTTGCCTACCTTCGATGTGCCTTATTTCAAATACATTGACGAGGAAGATGAGGATGATGAATGGAGCAGCCGCTCACAGTCTTCAACTGAGGATGATTCGGTGGACTCTCTGCTCTCTGACAGATATGTGGTGGTGTCTGGGACCCCGGAGAAGATCTTGGAGCACCTTTTGAATGACTTGCACCTGGAAGAAGTCCAGGACAAAGAAACAGGTAAGACCGGGGTGTCTCCTGCTTCTAGACTCAGTGGTAGCTGCCCTTGTCAGTGTCCTTAGGGGCAAGGCGCCCGCTGTTGCTGACCCAGGGTGGGCGGATGCAGCCTGTGCTCTGCACCCTTCCCCCGTGGCCCTGGCTGTTTTGTTTAAATCTGGTAAATGGACACATGTAGGTCCCAGCGGTTGCCTAGGAAGTAACCATACAAAGAAAATTATATGAAGGCAAATGTTCTTGTTCCTTTGGCAGTTTTTACCCGATCGTACCTAAAGGCATTTGGCAAGAGGCCAGCATTCAATAGCCGGTGTTCAGGAATGGGAAGAAATGCAAGGCAGTTGACAAGCGTTCACCTGGCCTGTGCGGGCACTGAAGTGGGGGAGTCGCCTCCAGCAGAAATGTCAACAATTAATACAAGTACTCAGCAACTATAAGCTTAGCAACTTCTGCCTTTTCCCGAGTGGTTTACCAACTGCTGAGAGCATGCCCTGCTGTGCAGAGCATGACATGCATAGCTTCTCGGAACAGAAGTCATAGTGCACCGAAGTCTTACTGGTCAGACTTCTTGTCCTTTCTCTTTGATCTGGGAGCAATATGCGTGTTTAGCTGTTTCACCCTTGCACTTGGGCACCATTACTGTTGCATTTACAGGACGGCCTGCCCACACTTTGTATTGCACAGAAGGGTGAGTACTTGCTTCTCTTCACCAGAATTTGTGATTTGTTCCAGCCTGGAGCAATTACCCCAATGAGTAGGCCTCTGGCTGCAGCCTGACTTCTGTAACTTGAACCCCAGACTAAGATGCACTTTTTGTTGCCACCAGAGCACCTGTGATGCCCACAGTTTGCGGTAGTCTATTGGCTGCGTCCGGAAAAGGCATGTTTCGGTTGTACTGGTACAGAGTGACTCCTCGGGTGTTTCTCATGCAGGAGGGGTTGTGAAATGACAGCTTAGGTGGAAGCAGGAATTTCCTGGGGTCCCGGAAGGTCTGTCTGAACCTAGCCGACATCTGGCTCTGTGTGGCGTTATAAAGAGAAACAAAGATGTGGAAAATGTGTCAGTCGGTGAGGGCGGGGAAAGCGAGAGGACTCCACCAGGTACCCGACAGTAATAGTACGTTTGGTCTCACAAGTCAAATGCATACTTTACTGTGCATATGTATATTTGGGGGAAAAAAATCAACATTTGTCATTTGTTCACAAACAAGCTAAAAGAAAAATGTGTTCTCGGGACACTTGCTGGGTTGTTTTCACACACCCATTGATTGGTGTTTTGTGTGTTGGGGCCCTGTTCCTGGGTTCTGCTTCATCAGAGATGATCATTGTGGACATGGCCGTGATTTCCCATGTACTGATCACCAGACTGCCTTACACAGGTGGTTTGGACTAGAACCCTGGCAAACTCCCTGCCACAAAGCAGACGCCTTTAAACTCGGGCAGAGGTTTTAGGGGATTGAATGCTTTCTCCTTAGTAGCACCTGTTATTTAACACGAGACTTTGTGTCTAGGCCATACTGATTATTAAAGTCAGCATGGGCCTACCTTGACTTCTTTTTTCTTTCTTTCTCACTGGCATTAGTTTCTTGTGAAAGATGGCCTAGCTGCCCACTGACGGGTTCCCACTCTTGGACTCTCGGAATGAACAGTCGCCCTCGTTGCTGTTGCTATTGCCAGGAGTTACCTCCTATTGGGAAATGGGGCTGCACATGGTGTCTAGTGATTGTCATTCCACTTTCCTGTCAATTGTAACAACACTGGGATCAAATGTGTCACTCAAACCGTGCTCAGGGGAGCAGGTAGGGCTAGGATGCGGTGGACTGACCTAAGCAGGAAGGGACGGCACCCATCGGGACCAGCCTGTCCTCATCCCCACTCATTTTCTTAGAGTTTGAGGAGGTCACACTTCACATTGTTGCACAGACACTTGAGGGAAAAAACAGCAACAACTTTTCCTCCAGTCGACAGAGAATTTTATGGAAATTAAAACGTCACCTTTAGATTGATGTGCGTATAATAGGGACACCTCAGTGGAAGTCACAGGCAATTCTTCAAAACTCCACATACAGCACTTTGGAGAAAATTCAACAGAAAAGCCACCATGTGGTTTCTGTTGATAAAATTAAAAGAACTATCGTAAATATGAAATAAAATACATTGTGTGTATAAATGGAAGAGAACTGGTTATGAGTTTGATGTAGTTTGAATACTAAGGGAATCACATATTTAAAGTAATTGAGGCCCCTTGTCAGTGACAGAGGGAAAGTCTAGTTGTTTATCTTGGTCAGGCCCACGGCCCTCATTATAAAGGCCTCCGTGTGCAAGAGCCTAATAAGAGTCGAATAAACATATGGAGGACAGATGGAGGAAAATGAGAAGGGGCTGCAATAAAAGTATACAGCCGTGTCTTTATGTTCTTGAGCGCCCCTTTTAGGGAGATGGAGCCATATGGGGCTGGGTGGATCCATATGGTGGTCGTCCACACAGCCCCGGTAGTGGCAATGGGGAGGAAAGGGGACACGGGAGGAAATAAATGGCCCTGGTGGCTGCGGTGAACCTGTTCTGCATTCTGACATTCCTGTACCCCATCCCCACCCAGAGGCTGGGGGAGATAACTAAGCAAGAGATGCCAATTATTTCCAGTCTCTTTTCCACAAAAGTCACTTAGTTGTGAAAGGCCAAGTAGAAGAACACTTCTGTATCACAAAGGACAAATTGAAGTGATTACTAATTGATGTTGATTTAATTAAATGGATTAGAAAGGAGAATGTCAGGGCAACATGTTTCTGTTGCTACCTGAATTGATACGATGTTCTATCACCAAATCAAACTGAGTTTTAAAAGCAGAAATAATGTCAGTGATGCTTTAAAGCAATCTACCAATGAGTTTTCCAAATGATTAGATCCACTTACTTACCATGCTGGTTTTCCTAATCCCCTATGCGCCTACCTTTCTTTCCTCCCTAGTAGTACCAGGCACAAGGGGTCATCAGCGAATGTTTGTGGACCAAATCAATGAATGAATGACCCGTAATTGTTTAAAATGGAACAAGTATTTTTGAATCTGGTAACTGGACATCTATTTGCACACGTAGAAAGTGATATTGGAGCCATTGTCAAAGATTTCCTTTCCTTTCAAGGTGCAGGTTCTAACCTGAAATATTTGGAATGTTAGAGAAAAATCAAGCAGCTGCATCTTTCATCTTCCCAGAAATAGGGCAGACATCACTGGGCATCCCCAGCCTGGGAGAATTACAAGGAAGGCAAGAAGGAAGAAAAATGAGGAGTGTGAGCAGAGGGGATAGAGGAGCAAGTCTGCAGCCAGCCCCCGCACTGACAGGTGTGCAGAGGGCCCTGCCCCCGATTTAAGCCTTTCCCTCCCCTGGAGAGGATGAAGTGTGTCTTATTAGAGATGCTTCTGGGAATAACATTTCTGTTTCAAAGCAGAGGCCAACTATGTTTCAGATGGATTGTATGGAGAAAAACCTTCTTATTGATTTTTCTTTCTAAATCTGTGTTATAATGGATTGACCTTAGAGAATACACAAGAGGAAATGCATTATGTGTGTGCCCCTCTTTTTATTTCCTGTTCTTTATTCATCCTTTAATTTTTTATTTTTTTATCGATTTGTGAGAGAGATATTGATTTGTTGTTCTGCTTACTTATGCATACATTGATTGCTTCTTATATGTGCCCTGACTAGGGATTGAACTCACAACCTTGGTACATCGGGCTGACACTCTAACCCACTGAGCTACCCAGCCAGGGCTCTTTATTCATCCTTTTTATGAAAATGCGCTATGATTACAGGTGTCCAAGAAAAACAAGCAAACAGAAAATAGGATAGGGGAACTAGGGAAAACCTAGCAGCTGATTCTTATTAGACTTGACCTGATTTCTGCAAGGTATGGCTGATTTTTTGTTTCCTTTTACTCCATGGGATTATCATTCAGTATATTGTATTACAATGTGCTCAGCCTACTCAGCCTGCTTCGATCATGTCACGGATGCTTAGCACCTAGTAGGTGGAGCACATCATTGTAACAAGGCAACAACCTCCCTCATTAGAGTCCAAAAGTTATTCTCCATCGCCAGCTGAATGGCTTCTTCAGAGCATCATTGCACTGACAGAACCTGGAGCAGAGCTAGGACACGCACCTTGCTTTCTCTGAACTTTAAAAAAAAAAACCAGCTTTCTTTCCTGCCAGCATCAAGCCTGTCATAAGCACTGGATACATATTTCTTGTCAAGAAAGATTAAGAATGCTTTTCTCCTGGTCATTGGAAAGATAGAATACAATTTAGGTGAGCCTCTTCCTTGATGTCCTTACCTTTGCGGATTTCTGGGAGGGTGTCCAGTGCCTCCCTCCCAGGCTTGCTCAAGCACGTGGTACCGCCTGGCCTTTGTAGGACTGTGACTCTCTGTCGGTAGGCACAGAAAGTTTTAGATGGTGGTAAGTCTCTCCCGGATCTTGTGCAATTAATATACACATAAAGTTATCTTTAAATTAATATGCGTGTAAATTTTATCTTTTTCTATTTGTACTGTCATTCATGTAGCAAAGAGATGAGTGGGTCTGATCTGTGGCTGCACATCAGCAGCACATGGGGCATTTTAAAAAAATGCCAATGTTGGGGGCAACCCCAGGGATTCTGGTGCAGGGGACCCCAGCTGGAGACCTAAGGCTGATGGGCTTTAAAACTCTGCCAATGCTGCTGATATTCAGCCAGGTCTGAGAGCCACTGAAATAGAACTTGACTCTGTCTCAATCCCCCTTTTTTCTGCTTTAAGGATGTGCTCCAAGTTGCCAATAGTAATAAATATGTGGTTGCCTCTGAGAGTTAGGGATATCCTTCCTGCTTTCCCCTTCCCTCCCCGCTACCAGAGCTCTGTGTTCGGCCTCCTGTCCCCTGGTCCCTGCCCTGGAGCCTGTGCAGCCTGAGAAATTCAAAGTCCACAAACCTGCTCATCCATCCACTGAAATGGTTTTGAGAAAAGGAAACAATCAGAGGAGGCAGAGTATTGGACACACAGCTGTCTGGCTTCTAACCCACAGAAAGAGGAGGTTGATGGTACGGTGAACAAAACCCATTTAGATGTTTGCCCGGGCTCTGTCACACTACACAAGTCTCTGGGTGGTCCTTGGTTCTCACCGCCAAGAATCCTTCTGTAAGAAATAATGTTTTAAGGAAGGAGAAAATGCAGACAACAGTATAAAGGAACTAAAGTGAGATTCTGAAGCCTTGGGTTCCCATACCTGGACTCCATTCATAGAGCAACCTGAGACTTTGAACAAGTCACCCATGAGATGATCTCTGAAGTGTCTTTGTTCACTGAAACCCTGACTCAGTGGGCTGTGTATCAGCTTCTTCCCTTTCAAAAGAGAGCCCAGAATAAAAGAATTTTAGATCTGGACGGGTCACTAGAATTCACATAGACAGCCTCTAGAACCTTGTGGTCATTTTATGCCAAAAGCACCACCACTTAGCCATTGCACAAAGATTTTGGCTACTTGGTCTAACTTCATGTTGCTTTATATTACTGCTGTGTTTTTCCGGCCCCATCGAGCAGTCCGAATGTTGATAGGGTAGGAAACTTGGGGTCCAAGACTCAGTGGCCATGTCTGGTGATGATTTAATAAGTATGTTTGTAAATGTATAAGCTTGTCCAATGGGAAGCTTTTTAAGTTCCTTTGAGGAATTATGCCACAACACTTCCAAAGAGTAGCTTTGATTTATCACTCACTAGTAAAATCTTTTTGCAGAGTTTTATTGCCAAGCCATTTTGGGATATTCAGAAGCAGTCTGTTGCTGGAGAAAAGCATCAGTTTTCCCCAGTGATGAAATTATTACATGCTGTCTCTTATACCCGCCACTGCCCTGTAATTCCTTTACTTTTAATTTGACACACTGCTTCTGTAATAAAATATAACAGTGCATTTGTAAGTACTCAATTTCTGTATGAACATGAGTTAATACCTTAGGAAAATTTAATTTCTTCATTCCATAAATATCTTCGACCTCCTAATATATTGGCAGTGTTCCCGAGTGAGGAGACAGCTGTAAACAAAATATACGAACTCCTTACCTATGTGGGACTCACATGCTGGGGAAGGAATGCGACAACAACAAGCAGGGAAATAATGGATATTAAATTATGGGTGCCAAATAATCAACCTAATTACAAGTTTAGGATGACTTGTCTACATGTCTTTAAAGATGCTAGAGGGTTTGTTAATGCGCTCATAGTATTTTAGAGAATCAGCATGAAACCTCTGGTCCTATTCAACAAAGTTCAGAGCCAAAGGAAATAGATTTAATTGGGGGAAAAAAGGAAGAAAAGACGTACCAGAAATTTGAAGTAGGTACATGTACTCCAGATGGTACTAGTAGCAGCTAGAAGCTGTAGAAATCTGCATTTATGGAAATGTTTGATAGCAGACTTTTACCATATTGACCTGTGGAAATAGCTTTCCCATAGACAAATCACAAGATTCCATTGCCACTTAGGCCTTTTCCAGCTTTATGAAACTGCCAGTTTTAAATATTAGGCTAATTTTTGTTGGCATACATGCTGATAAAAAAAATCAACAAAAGACTAAATAAATCCATTAGCGCCAACTCCAGCTGCCCTGGGCGAGCCTCAGAGACAGATGCAGAGCACCGCTGTTCAGTGAAGGCTTGTTTTTCCAGATAAAGCAAAGGCTGGAAACAGCCATCCCCTGTGACAATGAAAATCCCCAGAGTGCTGTTGAGGGAGGGGAGCCAGGGGTAAAGGTGCTCACATTAGAATAGGGTCTCTGCTCTACACTCTCAGCTTTGTTACTGCAGGTCTAGTTCCTTCAGTTTGGTTTGGGGTTTTTGGTTTTTTGGTTTTTAGTTTGTTCGGGGGGAGGAAGGGGGATTGGCACTTCCCTTAGCTTCTCTCCTAATTACTAATATGAAGAATGTAATGTATTTGCTGTAAGTGAAGCACTGGGAGACTTTATAAATTAGTATTGACACAGTAATGAGATCATTAGAATTGTGGAGAAATTTTCTTCTCAGTTGCCTCATTTATGAAAGCAGAGGACTTCAACCATGTGACACCTGAGATCCCTTCCAGATTTGAGAGCCAGGATTTGAAAGTTACTCAAGACTCCATTTATCCAGACTTCCTCTCTATTAGATGGATCCTCGTACAGGGTAATTATCTTTCTCTAATGAACTGATAAGCTAAGAAAGAAGTTAACTAAGCTGTTTCAGAGATCAAGTGATCATTAGAACCTGGGGAGGAACCCATGTGTATTTCTTGCTTTAACCCTTTATGATTTTTGTCTAGTGACTACCATCAGGAGTGAAAGGCACACATGAAATAAAAACCTACCATTCCGCTCTAACTATAAACCCAAAGTCAGGTGCTTTATAGCCACTTAAAAGCAATCTAATCTCCAGCACAGACCTGCTTCTTGGTTTCCAGCTGTGAGCAGAATGGCCACTGGGAGAGTGAACCGCTTCAGGAAGGTTACAAAAGAAACAGGAAGAGGTCCCAGTTTCAGCTGTTCGTGCTCTATCAGATGTTCACTTGAGACATGGTTAGAAATCAGATTTGGACTGTGGATTTCATTTGAGGTGTTTATCTTCTGGACTAATCTATTCACACCACCTTTGAACATGTGCTATTATGTATGATAACAAGGGAATTGATGCTTTTACACTGCCAGTAGATTATGGGTTAATTAATATTCTTGTTGGTAATGAAGCAAGGTGAAATGAAGTGAGACAGAGCTGAAGCATAAGGTCATTAACATGCACTGATTAATAATGGAAATGTGGAAGTTTTCATCACAGTATAATCAATGGACAAAGGAAGAGGTTTAATGGGTACGGGCATAAGAGCACAGCATTCGTTTCAGGGACTTAGTCCCTATTTGGAATGAGAATGGATCATTGGAATGTTTTAATTGCATCATTTTCATGTTGAAAATGCCCTCTTTCAATATGTAGAGATCAAGTATAACTCTAGAGCATGCTAGAAACAAACTAAAATATCTTAAAGCTACAGGAAATTAATTTCAAGAGGATCGACAGATAGGAAATGGAGAAGGAAATATGTGAGGGGCAAAAATGACCTTAGAAAGTAAAACCCAAGCCTCTTGAGTATAAGTATTTTGCTAAACTTGAGCATGTTAGCAAGAGTCTTTAGACTTCCTTTGCATGCTTATAAGAAAAATACCAACCCCTTTCTGATGGGTTAGCGTGAAGGCCTTGTCCTAGAGCCTGCAGGGGAGATAGAGGGCCTTTGACAGTTCCCTCCACACTGTGTTCTATATGAAATACACACATGACTCCTTGTTTCTATAAAGTCAGTCCCGGTGGTGATGTCGTTACCAGATCCAAGTTCTTGTGCTTGATGTTTCAAAAGGCCAAATCTTAAGACTTCGGAGTTGGAGTACGGAGCAAGGTTCATTGACTGAAAAGGCGCTAACCAAGATGATGGGAGACCTAATGGTGCCTCACATCCATCTTGCTCACTGGACTAGGTTTAGGGTTTTTAAGGGTATGGTGGAACAGGTGTGTGGAAGTGCTTGCAAGGGGACAAGTTTTAATTGGAGGACCTTGAAACTTGGCCATTTATGGTAATGGAGCATCAACACTGGATATTTCTGGACAGTGGACCCTTGGCTTCTGAAAGGATTCTGGTGTTCAAGTTCTTGTTATATCCTGGTCCTTTGATTTGGGGGGAGAGGGGATGGGCATCAAGTCTTTGGTCCCAGATGTACTGGAGGTCAGAGTTCTCTCCGCTGCATATACTTTGGCTACATGACTTGCAATCTTGGTCTGTCCTCTCTGAAAAGCAACTCAGTATCTCATGAAACAGAATAGGACCATTTTGAGCTGATTCTGCAGTTACAGTGTCCTCAGCCCACTAATCATAAGGAGTTTCCCTGTGTAAACTGCAGGCAGTATGGAAGACTTAGAAATGAATGGACTTTCTCCTTTATTCACATTTGCTCTTATGTATATTGTATTTGCTTCTCCTGAATTGCTTTCCCTCCACCTCAAATGCCCAATTTGATACTCATCTTTCTAGATGGATGACTGGAGAAACCTTAGGTATTTCTTTCTTTCTTGTTCAGCACATTTCTAATTTCCTAGAATGACTAGAGGATAACTTATTACAAGTAATATAATATTCTGGCACATTGACAGTTGCCGTAAGTATGTATATATGATTTATCAATTTTCAGAGAATCAGAATATATAAAATGCTAGTCTATTTTAAGTATAAAGTATAAAGGCCCTGTCTGATAAGTCACAGAGTTCACATAGAATTAGGTCCTAACAGTTTTTAGTTGTATTATTATGTGGCTGAGATACTGGCTTGCCCTGGCTGGATAGTTCAGTGGGTTGGAGCACTGTCCCAAAATGCCAAGGTTATGGGTTCAATCTGAGTTTTCTCTTTATATTCTGTCTCCTTAATTATATGCTTTTTAGGAATGAAGACTCCTACTTCTGCTTCTTTTTTCTATATAGTTCTGTAATCTCTATAGCAGTTCCTCAGTAGTTCACTACTGAATTTTGTCCTTGTAAATTTTTTTCTATATTTTGTTCTTTTAAAAGGAAATTGGATTTTTGTTCCTTTAACAAGAAAACGCTGTTCTAAATCTTAAAGTTTTTACATGTATCATACTTCCTAAGTGAGTTTGGGTCTTTTGTCTTATTTGATGTTGTACTTCAGTAGACATGCTTGTGATTTTTCTCAGTACCCAGCCATGTTTCCCGCAGCTTGCTCAAACGTGCAGTGGAAGTCAGGCGTGTTGGGAGCAGCAAACTGAAAGCAGCAATAGGTTCTGAAATCCATGGAGACAGGATGTTGGGTTCAATAGGGACTTTGACAACCTCGTAATTTTAGCAAAACCGCAGTTTTACTGTAACATCAATGACTGAATTTACTTGAGGCTCTTTAGGATAATGTGAAGGGATGAAAAACCGCTTTTCTCTCTCTTTGTCTCTCTCTGAGAGATCTCACGTGTCATCTCCCCACACAGTCGATGGATTGAAAGTGACATCGTCAGATGTCCTATCTTTATTTTTAAATGCTGTGACATTTCCCTCAGATAAAATTGAGCATCCTATCAGCCAATGAAAAACAAAAACAAAAAACGTGGAAGAGCGTGTACTTCAGTCTTGTAAGTGTGAGGAAAGAATGTTAGTGGATGGCAATTTGTTGATTATAATCACTGCATGTTAATCTCTCACAGCATGTTTCAGTCAAATTATGCTTCATTTAAGGGGTATATTGCCACAGAATTGCTATAATTGACAAGCACATGTCTAAAAGGGATATTCTTTGGGAGAATTTTTGCCTTTAACATACCTATAATTGAGCTTCTCCTCATTTCATTTTGCAGTCTTTCTTCACGATAACCTTCCCTCCTATTTCCCATTATCTTCATTCTCTGCCCTTGGGGCTTCCTTGCGCTACAATTGAAACCATTCTTTTCGTTCTGTTTGCCGCTTTTTGCCTTCTACTGAAGGCAGCTCTGTGGCGGGCCACCCTTCCCCCATATCTCAGAGACAAATATGGAATTAGACAGAATGGTTAAATGTGAGCGAGCAGAAAGTGTGGAAAACTAAAATATCTTGTCATAGTGCCCAAAATATCTTGTTATAATCTAAATAGGGACAGAAAATTATTTTCAGAGCAACTCTGTATCCTCTCCTGTTTCAAAATTACTGTTTGGGTTTGTGCTCAGCATCCAGGATACTTGGTGAGTCTTCCCATTTTTAAATCATTTAATCCTGCAAATGAGCTTGACTTAGCATGAAGATAAAAAGGACAAGTTAAAAGTGCCCATTGCAGACCTGGCTGGATATCTCTACCTGAATTCTCAGCCTAAAAACAGACATAGTTTTAGGTGAGAGGGTGTGTGTATCAGAGCTCATGATGGACAGTAGTGCTAACATGAAAGCATCTGGTATTTTTCCTCATCATATTCCTTGCAACGCACCTTAAATATACTCGTTTTGAGGAAGGTTTATAGTGGTTAGAGCAAATTAGCCTTTCTTGACATCGTACATTTAGTTTTTGTTTGGTAGGGTTAAAGACGTCGGAAACCTAGTGTCATGCATTTGGTTAAGAAAACAAAGGACAGAGTGAAGATATTTCATCCCAATTTTGGATCTTTTCCCCCAAATTGGACATATAAAATGTAGCCTATTGTGTCTTGGTTCAATTTGATCTAAATTTGAAGGCACTGCAGCCACGGTACCATTGATGCTTTCATAGAAATACTTCAGTGAGCTCTGGTTCTGCCAGTGCTGATTGGCATATGCGAGTGCACATTTCAGAATTATGGCAATTTAACATTATTTGACAGTCTCCCAGGGAGAGTGTTTGTTCTTTAAAAAAACAACAACAACAACTTGCAAAGCAAATGTGTCTTCATCAGAACATTCTAGAATCCACAGTAGTGAGATCAGGATAAATTCACAATACTTTTCTCCCCTTAAGTGTACTTATGCTACTTTTGGTATAACTTCAGAGCCAGACCACATTACTGGTCATGTATTCCTGAAGATTTTCCGTATGTGTATAGTTTGTGATGAGGCATGGCTTCATGCAACAGAAGAACTCTGAGGGTGATGTAAACCAGGTTGTAAATATACTTCCCTCTCATGTGAAAATCGAAATAGAGAAGTTCCATGTAGAGCTGGTAAGACCACTCTGACGTCATCCAGGACTGAGATTCCTTCCCGCTCTTTGCTCCAGTGTCCCCAGGGTCTGACCAGCATGCCATGAGCCAAGATAGATGCTAGCTAGCATTGTGGTCCAGGTATCAGGATGGAGCAAGTCAAGAAAAACACACCTGTTCATCACAGGAGTGGCTTCTGCTTTCATCTCAGGAACCAAAACTTACCCATGGCCATGTCCAGCTGTAAGTGAAGCTAGGAAATACATTGTTGGATCCTTTTAAAAATATCTGGGGAGCAGCATGGCCAACAAAAATCACAGTTCGATTCCTAAAGAGAAGGAAAATGACATTATAAATCAAAGTTTATGTTAGTTTGTTTTGCTACTTTAGACCCTAAGCCTTAGTGATATATTTCTGTCCCTTCAAAGAAATATAAAGATACTATGATTTAAAGCATTGTGTAATCATTTCTAAAGACTATGAAGTGATTTGGACTGGCTTATATCCTTAGGAACAAGTGAATACTGACAATATCTTTCACTCCAATTCTCCCTATGAGTTGTTAGAAATATTTTTCATAAAGTAAACTAAACATATACTAAAACATATTTTATATATGGTGGCTTCCAAGAAGATTTTTTTAACAATAACACAAATTAAATTTGTTCTTCTCAGTGTAGCTTATAGTATATAATTGTACATAATTATATCCTTGGTGATTTTCCAGAACTCGTATGTACCCATTACGTATGACTGTGGGCCAAATCACAGCGAATCATATGATTTCAATGCTAAGAGAAAGGCCTGGGGATGTTCTTAGCTATGTGAGTATTTTAAAACAAAACAAAACTGACTTTTAACTGAAGTGAGGAACACTCAAGACTTAGACATGGAAATCCATTCTTTTGATTTAGGAAAGAGTGAACAAAATATCAAGTGACTAATGACTTTCAGTGTCCATAATATAAATATGTATAATTGGCCATTAAAAGATGTTTTATGAATTTGTGGACTATCTTAATCCTTCCATGTGATTGTCAGCTCTACCTGTAGAAGAGCAAACTGGCTGATCTTTTGTAGCTATATTCTATTACCAAGTGCTCGCTAGAAAATAAAAAGTAATACAAAAACTTGAGTAGGAGTAAAGGAACTCCCACACTCTGACAGATAGATGGGAAACGATGCCTTCATCAAGGCATCTTTAAGGACAATGAAAAGACCATGTTCCTGTATCTGTGGCACTTCCCGCTGTCCAAACCCAGGACTCTGACTTTCCTGCACTGCCCCCCCAACCCCGGCCCCAGTGTGGGCTGTTTGGACCCACACCCTCAGGAGAGCAGAGCACAGTGGACAAGTGAGAGCTGGGCCTCTGGCACCCTGGGGACTAGGCCCCCTCCGACACTAATGTACAATAATAACTCAGTTGTTAGTCCCCTTACTCATCTTGGTCCCAGTGTCATCATCCATAGAGAGGATAAAAGACTGACCTCCTAGGGTGGGTGAGAGGAACACAGACCATGGCACAGAACACAGTATGTGCTCATTAAAAGGCGGCTGTTCGGGTTATTTCCAAATAGGGTAGCTACTGTCTTCCCTTCCCTACTTTCCTCATTGCCCATCAAAGCCACCACTGGCATCCTGGTGCACAGGAGGAAATAGGCGTGATTCCAAGCAAATTTGGGGCCCCCTAGGGCTAAAAGGCGTGTTGAGTGGTGGTGGCAGGCAAGGGTCCAGACTAGGAGGTTTGCTCAGATGGTCACGTGAATGGAATATTTATCGGCTTGGGTTTGTAGGTTGCCTTATGTTGTCCTTTACTGTTCTCACCAACTTCCAAACCCCTACAGAAGTTGAGACCGTATCTTACAGCTTTGTCCTTCTCATGGCAGAGAGCACCGTACCCAACCCTAAGTCATAGGTCTTTGGTTGCAACCGGACCTTTGTGACCCTAAACCACAAGTGCCCCTTTCACCTGCGTGAGAAAGAAAGGAGGTACGTGCTTTTGAAATGAACTCTAATGACTGTTCTGGAAACCAGAGCACAAAGGCACGCCTGCCGTCAGCCACTGGTAAAAGTGTTTGTCCTAGAAATACTTTTTACTACAGGAAGTACATTAAAGTAAATTTTCCTATTTGGGGCGCTTTCAGTTTGTCTAAGATCTTGTGCCAGATTGTTTAGAAAAAGCCCTGGTAATGTTTAGTTGCATTTACTTTAAATTAGCAAGCTTGTACAATGTCTTTTTAATCTTTACTATATCTAGCTATCATGCTGACAGTTAGCATGATAACTTTAAAGCGGGCAGATGACTATCCACTGCTAAACTATAAGGAAAATAACTTCTCTCTAGTATCCCTAGAATTTCTGTTAACCTGAAACAAACATAAATAAAATTTTACTTGTCTGAAATTCAGTGCTAATGATTCACAATGGTTGGGGAAAAAATTAACTTTCAAAATTGTGATGTACCGCGAGTGGTACCTCGGTACTTGTCGTTAATTCGTTCTAGGACTTGTGACGGGTGCCAAAACCGAGGAGTACTGAAAGATGAAGCATTTCCTCTTGCGGGACAGCGGCGAGACTCATCCAAGGTCTAGCGAGTGGGGTCAGTCCCAAGCAAGTGCCAACTGCCAAAACGTTTTTTTCTCATCCAAGTGCAGCGGGTACAGGGCTTGACAAGTTAGGAAGCCGACGAGTACCAAGGCGTGACTATTTCTAGTTTTGAAAGAAAGCTGATAGTAGAGATTCCTCTTGGTTCTTGGGAGAGAAAATATCATCGTTTGTTCTACATTGACCCAAATATTAGAGCCGATGCTTGAAATAACCATGCCCCAGACTTCTTATTTAAGGTTTAAGGTTTAAATTACTTTTTTATTTATGGCCTGAAATTTTAGAACGCTTTATTGACCAGCCCTTAGGAATGCAGCTTATGCCGTAAGAACACACTACGTGATGTTAATCAGACGGAGTGGAGCAATCCACAGACCCCAGTTCTGTTCGCTGTGAGGATCTCGCGACCGGACATCGATTTTTGTTGGTAGATGCTGGCAGATTGGCATTGAAGGCTACGTACCCATGACAATTCCCACGTTCTCATTTATGCTGTTAAGTAAAATGATTCTGGCATTGATCATGAAGAAATTTTTCCTCCTGGCTCATCTGTGAGAGCAACTGCTGCTACTAATCAATAAGCTAATATACGTCTGCAGAGAGTCTTTAGGGGAGAACGGTGATAGATGGTGTGACGACTGAGTTTCAGAATATCCTTAGTTCCTTTTAGCCTAACTAGAGTTTGCTTCTACCAGTTACCAAGGGGGCATCTCTCTAATGCCATCAGGCCAAGGACCACCCACACACCAAATCCAGGGGTCTGTGAAAGCCCAGGCTCACGCACCTCCTTCCCACCACCGTTTCGACACTTAAAATCTGCTCTTCTCTAATCCTTCTTTCTTGGTGGCTTTTATGACATTTTTGTCTCCCAATTCTCCTATTTCTCTTTTTCTTCTCTTTCCTGTTCCTTAATTCATCTTTCTTCTACTATTGCCCAAGTGTGAACACACACCCCCCCCCCCTGCCCCCAACCCAGCTCACCCCTCAGACCCCTGCTTGCCGCTTTCCAGGGATATATCTGAGGACTCACGTTGTTCCAACCATCCTCTCTCCGCAGTGGCTCCAATAGCCATCCAGCCCTCTAGCAAGTTCTCGTCTCTGATGTTTTTGCCCAGTAGCTTCACTTACACCAAGGGAACTCAAGCTCAAGGTGTTTAAAAGTCACTGCATCCTCTGCCCCCTTATTCGTTATCCAGTCTGACCTCTCTGACACAGCAAGCATAATCTGTGTCTCTTGTCGTCCCTCACCGTGACCATCACCATTCACTCCCCTTTTCCTGTAGAAGGAGCCCCCTCCTTCTTAATCTGGTGCTCAACGTTCTTCTAGAAATTGACGCCAACCTACTTTTCTATCTTTACGTTTTAGTTATACCGTGTGATCTCTTCCAAAACTGATTCATACATCCATGGGCAGTTAATATGAACGAGTGAAGCCAACCGGGGCAGATCTGTGATAAACTGCAGCAGGCACCCTGCATGAAAAGACCATCTCAGCTCTACACTTTGGTTAACGTATGAGATGTGAGCCTGGTGTTTTGAGATCTGCTGATTTTTGAATACTGTTATCATTAAGTGTATTTATGTAAAGATACTTAATATCTTTAAGGATTAAGCAAGGCCTGAAGGTCACATGTTTGTTGAGGACACACCCACATGCACTCCTTTTACCTCACCTCTTCCTCCATCAATTCTTCTTGAAACTTCGGGGGCTCATCTCACATGCCCCCTGTTGGGTAAAACCTTCCCTGGCACACTGGCATCTTTCCTTCATCCCCTGTGACATTTATGGTTGCTGTGGCTCAGTTGAAGTGTTGTCTGTTTTAGTTCATTTCATGAGGATACAGGTCTCAGCTCCCAACCAATCATGACCTTGAAGCCGTGGCTCACTCCTGTGCCTTCCCGTCTCTCAACCCCGAGCCTGTACGAATGCCTCATATTAGTCAGTTCTCCATACTCAGTTTTTGTTGGTTGATTGGAGGCACTTGAAGAATTGGGACAGGATCTAAATAGAATTTTATGAAACTAAAGAGCAGGTAGTATTCATCACGTGCCTGTCATAAGCTGGGCTCTCTGCCAGATGCTTTAGATACACTGTGTAATCCTGAACACAATTCTCCTCGGTGTGGGTATGATACCCATTTTACAGGTGACTCAACCAAGGCCCAGAGAGGGTACGTACTCTGTCTCAGGCTACCCAGATGGACGGACATGCAGCTCTCTGGTTCCCTTGGATTCTTTACACTGTTTTCTGAGCTTCCCAGCAAGCGTGGCAGACACGTGCATGGGCCACAAATGGGCCATAATTGTAATTGTGCCTGGATGCTGAGAATGCTGAGTCAAGCTGGGACAACGGGAGCTCTTAGTGCCTGTCACCTCTCTCAGTGCCGGGTGACCTGCAAACATGACCCTCTGTGTGGAGAAGGTAGGCAAGCACTGTGTTGATGCTCCGCGATCCTTCTTGGCATTTTTAAAAGGCAGCATGTGGAATGTAATGTAGCTAAGGACATAATACCTGTTGTATTCAAATCATTCTTTCCTAAAGAAGGAGTGGTGGGGTTCCAACGCCACGTTTTACAAGTTAAAATGAAAGTGAGTTTCATTATTTGAGGAGTGCCGCCCAACCCTTGCCTGCAGTAATTTCCTGTCATTAAAGGGGTGACTTTTAAAGTTTGATGTAGAAACAGCATTAAGTAATAAGTCTTTCTTGCGAAACCAGTATTGAAAAATAAGATTTGGTAGTTTTAGAATAGCTAAGCAATACTCTGGTGAAGTTGTAAAAATATGCAGGAATGGAGTGAATTTAAAAGCTGTGGTAAATAGTCCAGGAATATAAAATACACTGAGAAAGAAGCATAGCTTTTAATGGTGCAGCACTTTAACCTATAATTCAAACATGAACATTAAAATTTTTGTGTGTGCTTAATCAAATTACATGGTACCTTTTGGCACTGCTTCCCAAAAAGTAATGGTAAGTGGGAACCTTTCAAGTATAAAGCTTCCCTCGGCTCCATGAAACAAAGGTTAAGTAGAACATGTTTTAGAGTGCCGTCAATTCCTTTGCATCTGAGACAGGAATGCAGGTGCAACAAGACGGCTCACAGGGCTTGAGGGAATATGAGTTGGTACAGAAATGTTGAATATTCACATCGCCTCACTCAGATTAAATGGCTACTGTTAGGCTGTTGTCTGTCAGAATTCTTTTCATTTGCTTTCTTGGTAATTCCCTTTAACAGATGAGTGGTTTCGTTACTGCAGTGCAGTTTGCTTATGAGTGTTGAAAAATAACTGAAGTGGATTTCCCTAATTGCTCCTAAGTAACTCTATACTCCTATGATTTCTAGACTTCAGGGTGTGTTTTTATGAGGTTTTTCTTTTTTTACCAAAAAAAAAAAAAAATCAAGCTTAGATAGAACCCAAGCTTGGAAACCTTTAGCTCAGTCCCCCTCATTTGGTTACATTTATGTGTAATAATAGAACCCTAACAAGCATCTGCACCAAACCCATTACCATTCCACCGTGACACAAGACTAGGAGCCTCCACACTTTTTTTTTTTTTTTTGCAGAAATAAAATGGAAATTATTAGTGCTTGCTACACTCGAAATGAGAATGAGAAAATAATGTATACATTCAAATAAAACCAAATAAAAACAGTCTGTCCTTATGCCTTAAAATTAGAGCGGTGACAGACGCTAGAGGAACGTCCTGTATTAGAAGCATTGCGGCTGATTACAGATGTGACTCTCCAGCCCTTTCTGCCGTCAAGGCTCCGTCCGGGCTTTGACTGCACCGTGATGGGCTTTCTTTCAAGTTCTCTAGCACCTGAAACGGTGACGGTGTTTGCCTTCCAGCACTGGTTGTCATCAGCATGTCACTGTTAGACTGAGAGCACTTCCTATATTTTCAAAAATGGCTACAAAAAATATTCTTTTATTTTGGGGTTAGAGGGGCTATTCCCAAAAGAACGGCTGAGTAGTTTTGTCAGTGATGAGCCAAGAATCTGGGATTACATTTAGTGATTAATTTAATGAATAGAATTTCAAAGATAGGTTTTTTTGTATATTAATACCTAGCTATTCACAGAGTTAGAAATCAAAATGAATACATCTTTTCATTAAAATGTTAGTATACATGGCAGCTATGAATTTGTTTAAATGAAAGATGCTTTTATACACAATGGTGCTTTTCTGCCTAGTCTTAAATTACTATTAATTGAGCATTATATTATATAATAGGTAATTATAGTGTTTTAATGTGGATGCCAATGGATTTGCTAGTCTCTCTAAATGGGTATTGTTTTCTAATAGTCTTCAGGGGATCATTTACATAGCCATTGTGGTTCTAAAAATATCTTTAAATACCAATGGGACAGCCTTTTTTGAAGCATGATTATTATAAAATGTACTTTGATTTGAAGTGTGTCATTTTGATTATATCATTCAGTTACTTTCATGTACAGCGAAAAAAATAATGCTAAAAAAATAAAGGAAAGCGCTTCATGTATAGACAATGTGCAGAGCAATATGGTAGCTAAGTAGAAAGAAGATCTGAGTTAGGAGTCTTGGGAAACTGTTCTTTATGATTTTTAGCTATTCTATTCATTAGGATTTTAGCTGGAGTTGTTTTTATGTGGCCTCATTGTTTTTATTTAATATTTCTATGGCAGGGAGATAATTAGGTAAATCCATTGAATATTAAATGCTGTGGTAACTTTGGGGAAATAACACGTCTGGATCAAAGCCCTTGACAGAATACTGTCGTATGTGAGCTGATTAATTGGACGGAATGCTAGATTGTTTCGCCACCATCCAACTAGTCACTCAGTTCATCATCTACGACTATTCCAGAATGGAATGACTGGTTGTATCAAAGTTAATGGTGTTCTTTCTCATCTCCGCTATGAACGGAGTGAATCTTGATTAGAGAATCGTTTCTACCTCGTTAAAGTAGCCAAGTGTATGAATATCCCAAAGAATCTGACTCTGAGTGTCACGTCAGGCATTTCAAGTGCCGGGCGTGTAAGGCTCTCACACCGTCACCCAGAGGTGTGTGTGTCTTGTGGGCTCCAATCTGTACAGGCTTTCATCGAAAGCTGAGTCCAGGCTACTCTCTGGTCTTCGCGGCCCGTATCTAATACTGAATGTTAAAAAAAATTCAATTTCTAATCAAGCCAGAGAAGCTATTTTCATCGTTGTATTTAGTAGAGAAAAATGTTACAATCTGTGAATATGACTGTTCGACAGCATGCCAGGGTGATAGCGTTCAAATCGTGTTCCAAAATATCCCAAGGATTCAGACATTAGGCCATTGTTTTTCATTTAAACTGTTTAAAAACCTTAATGAAAGAGACAAAGTTTCAAATGTATATTCCAAATTTTCCACTAGGGTGACCAGTGATCCATTTTTGTGGCCAGGTTAACGAGTTCGGGGTCGGGGGCGGGGGGCAGGTCTTTGGATAAAGCTTCTCCTGCCTTTTTGTGCACAGATTTAAAACTTCCGTAACAGAGACTCTAGTAGAGCATCCTAGGTCCTCTGTGCGTGTGGCTGTGCACGCCCGCTCACCTTCCCACAGTTTTCTCACACTGGACTTAGCTGATGCTGTGCAAGGCCCAGGCACATCCGTCTGAGAACTCGCTGTTGCCGTAAAGTAGCAGTGAGTTAGACCCGTGACTGTCCACATGTCGCAGTGTGGCATGACGTTGTAGGTTTATTTTACATGTCAGGTGGCATCTGTCAAGTTTGTTTTTCAAGAAGGAATACTGTTATGCACCTAACAGAAATAAATACCTTTGGAAAGAATTCCCATGATCCCTTCTTGTGGTTGTCGTTGTTAAACATTGCCATTTGCAGCCACTGACCTGTGTGAATGGGGGCTGTCTTGACCTTCCACAAGCCTCTGAAGGAAATTAACCCCCTGCTGCTGATACAGCATAACCCACAGCCTCTTTGATCAGAGTTTTGTATTCGCAAACATCGCCTTGTCGTTTTGGATTGATCGACTTTTAAACTAAATGTTACTGGTTGTTTCTAAAAGTTCCGGTACTTTCCCAGTCTCCGGCAGCTCTTTCTGTCTACACACTCACAGTGTATAGGCTTCGGAGAGCATTAATGCTCTGGAGTATACAAAAAGCCCACTATTCTTACAACATTGCTATTTCAAATGTAAATATGAAAGATATGGAAGTGAAATCGTGTAGTAAAATGAGTCTCAAGGAGGTTAGATAAAGGTTACTGTGGCAAAAGCTCCCCTTTGTGTTCTGCATAGAATCTTTTCTGTCCGCTGGAAGTTGCACTCGAGGCCAGCGGTGGCCCGTTAAGCAGCTCCATATTAATGTGTCAGCTGGACTTTTCAAAGAGCGCTCGAGGCAGGGAGGCCATACAAATGGAACCTGTTCCTGGTGGTTAAAGAGGTAGAGGAGGAATTACGAAGGGCCGTGGACTTAGCTTCGTCTCTCTTCACAGCAATAAGAAAATCTCTCACCACTTTCCCAACTTCTTACAGATACATCTGAGAGATAGAGGCGAATGGCCTTGGAACCTGATATGTGTCCTCTGGGTTTTATTATCCATTGTTCTTGCCCTAGAGTTAGGTAAATGGCTGTAGGAAGCCTTATTTTATTACAGCACATGGGCTTCGCTCCCTGTGGGACTAGAGTGCACACCTCGGAAATCTTATAAAATTTATTTCTAAAAGCACGTGATTTATGCATTGGTTTCCATAAGATCTCTACCTACAAATACGAATGATGTTTTAGGGGGGAAAAAGATGACAAAAGTTGTATGTTTAGAGTCTTAGAGTAAAAAAAAAAATCATTGCTTGAGGCATTTTGTGTAAGACGTTTTTAAAAATCTTACCTTCAATAAATAATATGTTTTGTGGCTCAAATTCTCCTCCCTAACCCCTCCCACCAGCATTTAGCATATTTCTGCCCTGCACTGTTCTGTGTCTGGTTAAGCAGCTGCCCTTCTTATCACCGCTTTGCTTACCTTGTGTTTGTTTTTCTTCCTTTGCAGAGACCCTCCTTGATGACTTCCTTCTCACGTACACCGTCTTCATGACAACTGACGACTTGTGCCAGGCGCTGCTGAGGCAATATCCTTCATTAACTTCAGGAGGCTGTCGCCTTCCTCACGGGCAGATGTCTCACATTAGGAATTAACTGCCTTTCTTAATGTACTCAAGCCCCCGGTAGAGTGCGGCTATGTTCAATATTAATGTAATGATATCCAAGGTAAAAGATGAAATGAGACAGAATAGGCGGGGGTGAGCGGGGTGGGGGGTACTGGAAATGCAGCTTCTGTTTTCATGTTCTAAATTGTGCTGTCTGCTATGTGTTCTTCATACCTATGTCTCAAGGCTTTAGAAATCTGGAGGCAAAGTTGGCCTCCTGGGTGAGCCCCAGAGTCAAGAGGTTGAGTGAGGTGGCAGTGAGTGAACTTGTAAGACACTCAGTCAGTTAGTGCCGGACCACTTGGGCAGGAAGGTGTACATATGGGGTATCGTGTCTCGGGGCACGTGTCCCAGGGAGACGAGCCATTTCCCCACCTGGGAGGTCCAAGTTACCCCTGGAGTCAACTGTCTTATTTTCAGAAGCATGCTCTCTGAGAATGATGGATGTGCTGAGAAGGTTAATGGCCAGTTAAGGACGCTGTATGATTTATACACTAAATAGAAGAGACCCGAGACGGAAGGCCAAAAAGCCAAGCTAAGAAAACTTACTCAGTTCTCCACATGGGCTTCTTGCCTCACAATGTTTCGGGAAGATGCTTCCAGAGCATTTAAGTGGCCTGTTAACTGTCAGGTTTTTGTTAAGCCCAAGTGAAGAGTCCATTTGAGCACACATGAAAATTTTTAAAATGATAGATTTTTTTTTTTAATATATCTTCCCAAGTTTTATTGAGCCCCTAGTAATACTCTTGGTCATATTCCTTTCCTGTTAAATAATTGTTACATTTCTCTCCCCTTTAACATGCTTTGCTTAAAATAATACTTTAAAACTT